>WNGS01156597.1:11322-18822 GCA_020271785.1 Procambarus virginalis
CCACAGATCATCACCACCACAGGACCACCACCACAGATCACCACCACCAGGACCACCACCACAGATCATCACCACCAGGGACCACCACCACAGATCATCACCACCACCACAGATCATCATCACCAGGACCCAACCACAGATCATCACCACCAGGACCACCACCACAGATCATCACCACCACCACAGATCATCATCACCAGGACCACCACCACAGATCATCATCAGCAGGACCACCACCACAGATCATCACCACCACCACAGATCATCATCAGCAGGACCACCACCACAGTTCATCACCACCACCAGGACCACCACCACAGATCATCACCACCAGGACCACCACCACAGATCACCACCACCACCACAGATCACCACCACCACCACAGATCATCACCACCACCAGGACCACCACCACAGATCACCACCACCACCAGGACCACCACCACAGATCACCACCAGCAGGACCACCACCACAGATCATCATCACCACCAGGACCACCACCACAGATCATCACCACCACCAGGACCACCACCACAGATCATCACCAGCAGGACCACCACCACAGATCATCATCACCACCAGGACCACCACCACAGATCATCACCACACCAGGACCACCACCACAGATCATCACCAGCAGGACCACCACCACAGATCATCACCAGCAGGACCACCACCACAGATCATCATCACCACCAGGACCACCACCACAGATCATCACCACCAGGACCACCACCACAGATCACCACCACCAGGACCACCACAGATCATCACCAGCAGGACCACCACCACAGATCATCACCAGCAGGACCACCACCACAGATCATCACCACCACCACCACCACAGATCATCACCAGCAGGACCACCACCACCACCAGGACACCACCACAGATCATCACCAGCAGGACCACCACCACAGATCATCACCACCACCAGGACCACCACCACAGATCATCACCAGCAGGACCACCACCACAGATCATCACCAGCAGGACCACCACCACAGATCATCACCAGCAGGACCACCACCACAGATCATCATCACCACCAGGACCACCACCACAGATCATCACCACCACCAGGACCACCACCACAGATCATCACCAGCAGGACCACCACCACAGATCATCACCAGCAGGACCACCACCACAGATCACCACCACCAGACCACCACCACAGATCATCACCAGCAGGACCACCACCACAGATCATCATCAGGACCACCACCACAGATCATCACCACCACCAGGACCACCACCACAGATCATCACCACCACCAGGACCACCACCACAGATCACCACCACCGGACCACCACCACAGATCATCACCACCAGGACCACCACCACAGATCATCATCAGCAGGACCACCACCACAGATCACCACCACCATCTGTACTTTCGTCTTTGCTCGGAGTCTGGATAGATAGAGCTTTCCATCAGATCTTGTACGGAGATAGATGTCCTCTGTGGTTGTTCCAAACGCATGCTTGACGAGGATCGCGAAGATGATGCCGAACAGGGTTGGAGCAAGAACTCGCCCCTGTTTAACACCAATCTTGATGTTGAATGGTTCAGAAGTTGAGCCGTCGTACACGACTGTTCCCTTCATGTCCTTGTGGAACAATTGTAACATGTTGAGTAGGGTGGGTGGGCAGCCAATTTTGGCCCAGATCTTGAAGAGTCCGTCCCTGGTCACGGGGTCATAGGCCTTTGTAAGGTCAATGAAAGCGATGTACATGGCGTCTCTCTGCTCCCTGCACTTTTCTTGAAGCTATCTCAGGGAGAACACCATGTCAGTGGTCGACCTCTCTGCTCGGAGACCACACTGTGACTCAGAGTACACTCTTTCAGCAGCGACGACGCCGAGGAGGGAGATGCTGCAATAGTTGTTGACATCGCTTCTGTCGCCTTTATTTTTTGTAGAGAGTGATGATGTTCACATCTCTCATGTCCTGTGGCACCGAGCTCTCCCTCCAGCACTGGCACAGAAGTTCATGAAACTCAGTTTTAAGTGTTCCACGAGCGCACTTGAGAACTTCAGGCGGAATCCGTCGCCTCCTGGGGCCTTCCCTGAGGAAAGTGAATCCAGTGCTTTCTCAACTTCTTCCACAGTCGGTTCAAGGTCAAGTTCTTCCATGATGGTCAGGCACTCGATTGCATCCAGGGCTTCTATGCTGACCAAATTCTCTCTGGAGTAGAGTTCGGGGTAATGTTCCACCCAGCGATTCGTCTGTTAATCACGGTCTTTAATGATCTCTCCAATGGCTGACTTCAGAGGAGCCGTCCTGTTTTGTGTAGGGCCTGTTGCCTGTTTGATCCCTTGGTACATGCCTCTTATGTTGCTGACAGTGGCCGCAGTCTGGATGCTGGAACAGAGTCGTAGCCAGTAATCTTTTTTTTTTTGTTTTGTTTTTACAGGGATATTCCTGCATGGGCAGCCAGTAATCGTTAACACAGTGCCTCGCAGTTTGTTGAACTCTACTGCAGGCAGTACAGAGAGCCTGTAGGTTCCTTTCTGAAAGCAGGTTCTTGTAGGATGAGAGAGTTCGTCTCTTTTCCTCTACGAGGGGTAACAGTTCCTCTGCACTGGCCTTGAACCAATCTGCTGACTTGTTCTGCCTCTTACCGAAGGTGGACATGGCAGTGTTGAAAATAGTCCCCCCTGAGATGTGACCACCTCTCACTTGCGCTATCGCAGGGTGGTCTAGGAAGGGCATTTACCAGCGCAGCAGGGAATTCCTCCACCTTGTGAAGATCACGGGTCTTCTTTACGTTAATGCGTGGTCTTCCCTCCTTAGTTCTGTGGATTTTCCTGGGCTGGAACTTTACTCTGCAAGCGACGAGAGAGTGGTCGGTGTCACAATCTGCACTCTGGAAGCTGTGGGTCAGTTTGACGCTTCTCAGACTGCAATGCCCCGTCAGCACCAGGTCGAGTTGGTGCCAATGCTTAAATCTGGGGTGTCTCGAGGAAACCTTGTGCTGAGGCTTGGTGTCCAAGAAGGAATTGCTGATGAAGAGATCATGACGACAGCAGAACTCCAGGAGGCGCTGCCCACTCTCATTCATCTTCCCAAATCCAAACTGACCCAGGCAGGAAGGCCCAAGAGCTGTGAGCGGAACCAACTCTTGCATTAAAGTCTCTTAGGAGGAAGACTGGCTCTTGTTGAGGTATGTCTCTGAGAGTTAGGCCGAGGGCATCATAGAACTCGTCCTTTGCTTCAGTAGAGGAGGTCAATGTTGGTGCACAGACGTTGATGAGGCTGACCATTCCTGCTGCTGTATGAAGCTGAAGTTTGATGACCCTTCCAGACCCTTCCGTGGGCGGTACTATGGACCCTAACAACCTGTTCCTGATGGCAAAGCCAACGCCATGGTCCCTTACCTCTTCTGGTGGTTTGCCCTGTCAGAAGAAGGTAAAGTCCTTCTCCCGTATGCTGCCAGTCGCGGGCAGACGTGTCTCCTACAGGGCGACTATGTCCATCTGGAGCCTGCGTAGTTTATTGTTGATCACAGCTGTCTTGCGGGCGTCGTTCACTTCCAGTAGATCTTCCGAGAGACCAGTTGTCATGGTCCTTACAGTCCATGCACCCAGTTTGAGAGCTGGGTGACTGTGTTTGTTTTCTTTTGCCTGGTTCATGGTTGACGATCCGCTTGTCCGATTGTGGCCTAAGCCCCACACACCCAGTGGAGCAGGCATACCGTGGCGGGACAGCATCTTACTGGCTGGGGGCTGCCCAGCTTGAGGCGGGCGATAGCTGTCCTATGAAATCAGATGATTAATTGCATAATGGCTTGGTACCAAGCCATTGCGTAATGGCTTGGTACTTTCCCCCTGATAACTCCTCCTCCTCCCACCGACGGAAGCAACCCCTGGCGCCTTACTCTACGCCAATTGAGTGGTAGACTTATCACCGCTTCCCGTGTTGAGCCATCGCCAAGGCGATGCTGGAGTGTCCTCTCCAGGGTACAGGCCTGGGCAGTAATTAAGGAGAACCGGCTGTTGCCCATGCAGCAGATCCACCCTCTCCACGCCACCGATGTGATTCAAGGGAAGAGCAGGCGCCGATACGCTTGGCACCAGTGTCGTCGCGGGAGTTGCCAGAATGTAGCTGTAAACAGCTGCAAACTGCCTTAGGGACTCCGACACCGGATTTTTCCTCAGGGTTGACTCCCGAAGTCTTTCCCATGAGTGGGTTTAGCCACAAGACAGCAGAGGTTTGAATTCGGGGTTTCCTTCCCCTAGATGGGCTGCCTTTCCAGGCTAACGAGCCCCATCTGCCCAAAGCAACTGGTTTTAAGGCGCCAGAGGCCCGCCTTCGCCCCTTCTCCTGTTGGTAGAAGTAGTTCCGCCGGGCCTAGAGGCTAAGCCACACGTGCAGGCCACGTGTGCAGGGTACAGATACACATAATGGGCTCAGGGACTGACAACTTTAGTCCCGTGCAGGCTGCACCTACAGTCACGTGCAGGCTGCACCTACAGTCACGTGCAGGCTGCGCCTACAGTCACGTGCAGGTTGCGCCTACAGTCACATGCAGGCTGCGCCTACAGTCACATGCAGGCTGCGCCTACAGTCACGTGCAGGATGCGCCTACAGTCACGTGCAGGCAGCGGCCACAGTCACGTGCAGGCTGCGCCTACAGTCACGTGCAGGTTGCGCCTACAGTCACGTGCAGGCTGCGCCTACAGTCACGTGCAGGCTGCGCCTACAGTCACGTGCAGGCAGCGGCCACAGTCACGTGCAGGCTGCGCCTACAGTCACGTGCAGGCTGCGCCTACAGTCACGTGCAGGCTGCGCCTACAGTCACGTGCAGGCTGCGCCTACAGTCACGTGCAGGCTGCGCCTACAGTCACGTGCAGGCTGCGCCTACAGTCACGTGCAGGCTGCGCCCACAGTCACGTGCAGGTTGCGCCCACAGTCACGTGCAGGCTGCGCCCACAGTCACGTGCAGGCTGCGCCTACAGTCACGTGCAGGCTGCGCCTACAGTTACGTGCAGGCTGCGCCTACAGTCACGTGCAGGCTGCGCCTACAGTCACGTGCAGGCTGCGCCTACAGTCACGTGCAGGCTGCGCCTACAGTCACGTGCAGGCTGCGCCTACAGTCACGTGCAGGCTGCGCCTACAGTCACGTGCAGGCTGCGCCTACAGTCACGTGCAGGCTGCGCCTACAGTCACGTGCAGGCAGCGCCCACAGTCACGTGCAGTCAGCGCCCACAGTCACGTGCAGACAGCGCCCACAGTCACGTGCAGACAGCGGCCACAGTCACGTGCAGACAGCGGCCACAGTCACGTGCAGACAGCGGCCACAGTCACGTGCAGACAGCGGCCACAGTCACGTGCAGGCAGCGCCCACAGTCACGTGCAGGCAGCGCCCACAGTCACGTGCAGGCAGCGCCCACAGTCACGTGCAGGCAGCGCCCACAGTCACGTGCAGACAGCGGCCACAGTCACGTGCAGGCAGCGGCCACAGTCACGTGCAGACAGCGGCCACAGTCACGTGCAGGCAGCGGCCACAGTCACGTGCAGGCAGCGCCCACAGTCACGTGCAGGCAGCGCCCACAGTCACGTGCAGTCAGCGCCCACAGTCACGTGCAGACAGCGCCCACAGTCACGTGCAGACAGCGCCCACAGTCACGTGCAGACAGCGCCCACAGTCACGTGCAGACAGCGCCCACAGTCACGTACAGGCAGCATCTACAGTCAGCAAACTTTGGATACTTCGCTAAGATTCCCAGCAGTATATCATTATGAATGATGATCGCTAGTGACCTACGTCAACATTCTCTCTGCAACATCCCTAGTGATGTTGCAGAGAGAATGTTGACGTAGGTCACGATTGATTCTCTAGTGATTCTCTCATAGGTCTCCCTAGTGACCTATGTCAACTTTCTGCAACATTCATCTCAAGATAACATTCGCTTGTTAATTACCTCAACTGGTCCTGAAAAAATACCCATTGCAGGGCCGAGTACCCGGATACATATTATAAATACCGTCAAATACTTGTACTGTTTCTGAAGCATCACAAGTCGGATCCGTAAATATGACTAGGATGAGATTGGGAAAGTTCTGTGAGGCTTGGATGGTTAGCTGAGTGCAGTATCCCCCATTCGGGGGGGGGGGGAAGGCTGCCTAATTTGATGGAAAATTAGGTCAATATTCGAAACTAAGTTAAGGATTTGGAGATTATGTCAATTTTAGGGGGGGAGGTTAAAGATTAGGATATCGAATCGACTTGAGAATGGTCCAGGACGGACCGAAACGTCGTCGTCCCTTCACCTTCTAGTGTGTGGTCTGGACAACATCGAAGTAAAGGTATATTCGCTTGGAAAATGCAGACACACAGAAAGAGGGGAAGAAGTAGCTATACATGCTACGTGAACCAGTAGCACTTAAACCGGTAGCACTTGAAGTGAGAGTTAAAATCTTACTGCTGGGCGATTTCAATCACAGGGAAAATTGACTGGAACATTAAGGAATCCTGTGGTAGAGAGCACACACCACCAGGGGAGGAATAGTGGAGCTAGACACGTGCGGAAGCAGTCGAGAGCCCACACAACATGGGCAAGGCACATGCTGCTCTGACAATATTAGACCTTGCCACATACCCAGGTACAAGTGCATGGTGAGGGGCATGAAATATGAGTAGCAGCCTCGACTCAATGACCGCTGGGTCAGGTTTCGTCTTCAAAGACCAGTTCAAGGAAAATAGGATGTGTAACAGGTGAGGCCGGTGTGTGCGCTTGGGCGGGTGTGGGCGTGGGGCCGTGTGGGCGTGGGCGGGTGTGGGCGTGGGCCGTGTGGGCGTGGGCGGGTATGGGCGTGGTCGAGGAGAGCGATTTACGGAGATGCGAGCAGGAGGAAGCTCGTACCTCTCCAGCGTTTCACAAAGTCACTAAAATGATGTACTAAATTGCCCGAACCTAACCTAACCGATGACCCACCAATAGAAAACGGCTCATCACGTCAATTTTGCGAGCCGCTATGATTTTTAGTACATCTTATCTTGACGTTGGGGATGTTTCACACAAGAGAACATTTCTGGGATGGGGTAAAGAAGGGCGTGGGAGGAGGCCTATTGAGGAACGTGGGAGGAGGCCTAGTGAGGAACGTGGGAGGAGGCCTAGTGAGAAACGTGGGAGGAGGCCTAGTGAGAAACGTGGGAGGAGGCTGTAGAGAAATGCATGGGAGAGGACTATACAGGAGCATGCGTTGCCTGTGTGGTCTAACCTTAATATAGGGAAGTATTACTTCACCTACATCTAAGGCCACCAGGTGTATTGATCAGCTATAATTACCTGCATCCTCCCTTTCTCTTGTCTATCCCAGTCTCCCAAGCCTAGTGATTATGTAGTTAGGGCGATTATACGGTCACCAAATGAACAACGGTCTCTCTCATGTAACGGCTCGTTCCAATGTTTAAATTAAAACATGACGATCGTTAGGGACTTAAAGAGTGGACACATCTTTGAAATCACTTCCTCTCTCTCTCCCTAAC
>WNGS01156597.1:23822-33353 GCA_020271785.1 Procambarus virginalis
CCCGACATAGACAAGTCCCGACATAGACAAGTCCCGACATAGACAAGTTCCGACATAGACATGTTCCGACATAGACAAGTTCCGACATAGACAAGTTCCGACATAGACAAGTTCCGACATAGACAAGTTCCGACATAGACAAGTTCCGACATAGACAAGTTCCGACATAGACAAGTTCCGACATAGACAAGTTCCGACATAGACAAGTTCCGACATAGACAAGTCCCGACATAGACAAGTCCCGACATAGACAAGTCCCGACATAGACAAGTCCCGACATAGACAAGTCCCGACATAGACAAGTCCCGACATAGACAAGTTCCGACATAGACAAGTTCCGACCTAGACAAGTTCCGACCTAGACAAGTTCCGACATAGACAAGTTCCGACATAGACAAGTTCCGACATAGACAAGTTCCGACATAGACAAGTCCCGACATAGACAAGTCCCGACATAGACAAGTTCCGACATAGACAAGTTCCGACATAGACAAGTCCCGACATAGACAAGTCCCGACATAGACAAGTCCCGACATAGACAAGTCCCGACATAGACAAGTTCCGACATAGACAAGTTCCGACATAGACAAGTCCCTACATGGACAAGTGACTCATGCTTCAGTGGAAGAGAGGGGGGGGGGGGAGAGAGGGACTGGTGCATGGAGCACCTGGACCTTGTTTACGAGTACGGGCTGGGTCAGTGAGGGAGGGTCCTGGTCAGTGAGGAAGGGTCCAGGTCAGTGGGGGAGGGTCCAGGTCAGTGAGGGAGGGTCCAGGACAGTGAGGGAGGGTCCAGGACAGTGAGGGAGGGTCCAGGACAGTGAGGGAGGGTCCAGGACAGTGAGGGAGGCTCCAGGAGAGTGAGGGAGGGTCCTGGTCAGTGAGGGAGGGTCCAGGTCAGTGAGGGAGGGTCCTGGTCAGTGAGGGAGGGGGTCCTGGTCAGTGAGGAAGGGTCCTGGTCAGTGAGGGAGGGTCCAGGACAGTGAGGGAAAGGGTCCAGGACAGTGAGGGAGGGTCCAGGACAGTGAGGGAGGGTCCAGGACGGTGAGGGAGGGTCCAGGACAGTGAGGGAGGGTCCAGGACAGTGAGGGAGGGTCCAGGACAGTGAGGGAGGGGGTCCAGGACAGTGAGGGAAGGGGTCCAGGACAGTGAGGGAGGGTCCAGGACAGTGAGGGAGGGGGTCCAGGACAGTGAGGGAGGGGGTCCAGGACAGTGAGGGAGGGGGTTCAGGACAGTGAGGGAGGGTCCAGGACAGTGAGGGAGGGTCCAGGACAGTGAGGGAGGGTCCAGGACAGTGAGGGAGGGTCCAGGACAGTGAGGGAGGGTCCAGGACAGTGAGGGAGGGTCCAGGACAGTGAGGGAGGGTCCAGGACAGTGAGGGAGGGTCCAGGACAGTGAGGGAGGGTCCAGGACAGTGAGGGAGGGTCCAGGACAGTGAGGGAGGGTCCAGGACAGTGAGGGAGGGTCCAGGACAGTGAGGGAGGGTCCAGGTCAGTGAGGGAGGGTCCAGGTCAGTGAGGGAGGGTCCAGGTCAGTGAGGAAGGGTCCAGGTCAGTGAGGGAGGGGGTCCTGGTCAGTGAGGGAGGGTCCTGGTCAGTGAGGGAGGGTCCAGGTCAGTGAGGGAGGGTCCTGGTCAGTGAGGGAGGGTCCAGGTCAGTGAGGGAGGGTCCAGGTCAGTGAGGGAGGGTCCAGGTCAGTGAGGGAGGGTCCTGGTCAGTGAGGGGGTCCAGGTCAGTGAGGGAGGGTCCAGGTCAGTGGGGGAGGGTCCTGGTCAGTGAGGGAGGGTCCTGGTCAGTGAGGGAGGGTCCAGGTCAGTGAGGGAGGGTCCAGGTCAGTGGGGGAGGGTCCTGGTCAGTGAGGGAGGGTCCTGGTCAGTGAGGGAGGGTCCTGGTCAGTGAGGGAGGGTCCAGGTCAGTGAGGGAGGGTCCAGGTCAGTGAGGGAGGGTCCAGGTCAGTGAGGGAGGGTCCAGGTCAGTGAGGGAGGGTCCAGGTCAGTGAGGGAGGGTCCAGGTCAGTGAGGGAGGGTCCAGGTCAGTGAGGAGGGGGTCCTGGTCAGTGAGGGAGGGTCCTGGTCAGTGAGGGAGGGTCCTGGTCAGTGAGGGAGGGTCCAGGTCAGTGAGGGAGGGTCCTGGTCAGTGAGGGAGGGTCCAGGTCAGTGAGGGAGGGTCCAGGTCAGTGAGGGAGGGTCCAGGTCAGTGAGGGAGGGTCCAGGTCAGTGAGGGAGGGTCTTGGTCAGTGAGGGAGGGTCCAGGTCAGTGAGGGAGGGTCCTGGTCAGTGAGGGAGGGTCCTGGTCAGTGAGGGAGGGTCCTGGTCAGTGAGGGAGGGTCCTGGTCAGTGAGGGAGGGTCCTGGTCAGTGAGGGAGGGTCCAGGACAGTGAGGGAGGGTCCAGGACAGTGAGGGAGGGTCCAAGACAGTGAGGGAGGGTCCAGGACAGTGAGGGAGGGTCCTGGTCAGTGAGGGAGGGTCCAGGACAGTGAGGGAGGGTCGTGGACAGTGAGGGAGGGTCCAGGTCAGTGAGGGAGGGTCCAGGTCAGTGAGGGAGGGTCCTGGTCAGTGAGGGAGGGTCCTGGTCAGTGAGGAAGGGCCCTGGTCAGTGAGGGAGGGTCCTGGACAGTGAGGGAGGCGTCCAGGTCAGTGAGGGAGGGTCCAGGTCAGTGAGGGAGGGTCCTGGTCAGTGAGGGAGGGTCCAGGTCAGTGAGGGAGGGTCCTGGTCAGTGAGGGAGGGTCCAGGGCAGTGAGGGAGGGTCCTGGTCGGTGAGGAGGGTCCAGGTCGTGAGGGAGGGTCCGGGTCGGTGAGGGAGGGTCCAGGTCAGTGAGGGAGGGTCCAGGTCAGTGAGGGAGGGTCCTGGTCGGTGAGGGAGGGTCCTGGTCGGTGAGGGAGGGTCCAGGTCAGTGAGGGAGGGTCCAGGTCAGTGAGGGAGGGTCCTGGTCAGTGAGGGAGGGTCCTGGTCAGTGAGGGAGGGTCCTGGTCAGTGAGGGAGGGTCCTGGTCAGTGAGGGAGGGTCCNCACATCTGTACTTTCGTCTTTGCTCGGAGTCTGGATAGATAGAGCTTTCCATCAGATCTTGTACGGAGATAGATGTCCTCTGTGGTTGTTCCAAACGCATGCTTGACGAGGATCGCGAAGATGATGCCGAACAGGGTTGGAGCAAGAACTCGCCCCTGTTTAACACCAATCTTGATGTTGAATGGTTCAGAAGTTGAGCCGTCGTACACGACTGTTCCCTTCATGTCCTTGTGGAACAATTGTAACATGTTGAGTAGGGTGGGTGGGCAGCCAATTTTGGCCCAGATCTTGAAGAGTCCGTCCCTGGTCACGGGGCCATAGGCCTTTGTAAGGTCAATGAAAGCGATGTACATGGCGTTTCTCTGCTCCCTGCACTTTTCTTTAAGCTATCTCAGGGAGAACACCATGTCAGTGGTCGACCTCTCTGCTCGGAAACCACACTGTGACTCAGAGTACACTCTTTCAGCAGCGACGACGCCGAGGAGGGAGATGCTGCAATAGTTGTTGACATCGCTTCTGTCGCCTTTATTTTTTGTAGAGTGATGATGTTCACATCTCTCATGTCCTGTGGCACCGAGCTCTCCCTCCAGCACTGGCACAGAAGTTCATGAAACTCAGTTTTAAGTGTTCCACGAGCGCACTTGAGAACTTCAGGCGGAATCCGTCGCCTCATGGGGCCTTCCCTGAGGAAAGTGAATCCAGTGCTTTCTCAACTTTTTCCACAGTCGGTTCAAGGTCAAGTTCTTCCATGATGGTCAGGCACTCGATTGCATCCAGGGCTTCTATGCTGACCAAATTCTCTCTGGAGTAGAGTTCGGGGTAATGTTCCACCCAGCGATTCGTCTGTTAATCACGGTCTTTAATGATCTCTCCAATGGCTGACTTCAGAGGAGCCGTCCTGTTTTGTGTAGGGCCTGTTGCCTGTTTGATCCCTTGGTACATGCCTCTTATGTTGCTGACAGTGGCCGCAGTCTGGATGCTGGAACAGAGTCGTAGCCAGTAATCTTTTTTTTTTGTTTTGTTTTTACAGGGATATTCCTGCATGGGCAGCCAGTAATCGTTAACACAGTGCCTCGCAGTTTGTTGAACTCTACTGCAGGCAGTACAGAGAGCCTGTAGGTTCCTTTCTGAAAGCAGGTTCTTGTAGGATGAGAGAGTTCGTCTCTTTTCCTCTACGAGGGGTAACAGTTCCTCTGCACTGGCCTTGTGTTGAAAATAGTCCCCCCTGAGATGTGACCACCTCTCACTTGCGCTATCGCAGGGTGGTCTAGGAAGGGCATTTACCAGCGCAGCAGGGAATTCCTCCACCTTGTGAAGATCACGGGTCTTCTTTACGTTAATGCGTGGTCTTCCCTCCTTAGTTCTGTGGATTTTCCTGGGCTGGAACTTTACTCTGCAAGCGACGAGAGAGTGGTCGGTGTCACAATCTGCACTCTGGAAGCTGTGGGTCAGTTTGACGCTTCTCAGACTGCAATGCCCCGTCAGCACCAGGTCGAGTTGGTGCCAATGCTTAAATCTGGGGTGTCTCGAGGAAACCTTGTGCTGAGGCTTGGTGTCCAAGAAGGAATTGCTGATGAAGAGATCATGACGACAGCAGAACTCCAGGAGGCGCTGCCCACTCTCATTCATCTTCCCAAATCCAAACTGACCCAGGCAGGAAGGCCCAAGAGCTGTGAGCGGAACCAACTCTTGCATTAAAGTCTCTTAGGAGGAAGACTGGCTCTTGTTGAGGTATGTCTCTGAGAGTTAGGCCGAGGGCATCATAGAACTCGTCCTTTGCTTCAGTAGAGGAGGTCAATGTTGGTGCACAGACGTTGATGAGGCTGACCATTCCTGCTGCTGTATGAAGCTGAAGTTTGATGACCCTTCCAGACCCTTCCGTGGGCGGTACTATGGACCCTAACAACCTGTTCCTGATGGCAAAGCCAACGCCATGGTCCCTTACCTCTTCTGGTGGTTTGCCCTGTCAGAAGAAGGTAAAGTCCTTCTCCCGTATGCTGCCAGTCGCGGGCAGACGTGTCTCCTACAGGGCGACTATGTCCATCTGGAGCCTGCGTAGTTTATTGTTGATCACAGCTGTCTTGCGGGCGTCGTTCACTTCCAGTAGATCTTCCGAGAGACCAGTTGTCATGGTCCTTACAGTCCATGCACCCAGTTTGAGAGCTGGGTGACTGTGTTTGTTTTCTTTTGCCTGGTTCATGGTTGACGATCCGCTTGTCCGATTGTGGCCTAAGCCCCACACACCCAGTGGAGCAGGCATACCGTGGCGGGACAGCATCTTACTGGCTGGGGGCTGCCCAGCTTGAGGCGGGCGATAGCTGTCCTATGAAATCAGATGATTAATTGCATAATGGCTTGGTACCAAGCCATTGCGTAATGGCTTGGTACTTTCCCCCTGATAACTCCTCCTCCTCCCACCGACGGAAGCAACCCCTGGCGCCTTACTCTACGCCAATTGAGTGGTAGACTTATCACCGCTTCCCGTGTTGAGCCATCGCCAAGGCGATGCTGGAGTGTCCTCTCCAGGGTACAGGCCTGGGCAGTAATTAAGGAGAACCGGCTGTTGCCCATGCAGCAGATCCACCCTCTCCACGCCACCGATGTGATTCAAGGGAAGAGCAGGCGCCGATACGCTTGGCACCAGTGTCGTCGCGGGAGTTGCCAGAATGTAGCTGTAAACAGCTGCAAACTGCCTTAGGGACTCCGACACCGGATTTTTCCTCAGGGTTGACTCCCGAAGTCTTTCCCATGAGTGGGTTTAGCCACAAGACAGCAGAGGTTTGAATTCGGGGTTTTCCTTCCCCTAGATGGGCTGCCTTTCCAGGCTAACGAGCCCCATCTGCCCAAAGCAACTGGTTTTAAGGCGCCAGAGGCCCGCATTCGCCCCTTCTCCTGTTGGTAGAAGTAGTTCCGCCGGGCCTAGAGGCTAAGCCACACGTGCAGGCCACGTGTGCAGGGTACAGATACACATAATGGGCTCAGGGACTGACAACTTTAGTCCCGTGCAGGCTGCACCTACAGTCACATGCAGGCTGCGCCTACAGTCACGTGCAGGTTGCGCCTTCAGTCACGTGCAGGCAGCGGCCACAGTCACGTGCAGGCTGCGGCCACAGTCACGTGCATGCTGCGCCTACAGTCACGTGCAGGCTGCGCCTACAGTCACGTGCAGGCTGCGCCTACAGTCACGTGCAGGCTGCGCCTACAGTCACGTGCAGGCTGCGCCTACAGTCACGTGCAGGCTGCGCCTACAGTCACGTGCAGGCTGCGCCTACAGTCACGTGCAGGCTGCGCCTACAGTCACGTGCAGGCTGCGCCTACAGTCACGTGCAGGCTGCGCCTACAGTCACGTGCAGGCTGCGCCTACAGTCACGTGCAGGCTGCGCCTACAGTCACGTGCAGGCTGCGCCTACAGTCACGTGCAGGCTGCGCCTACAGTCACGTGCAGGCTGCGCCTACAGTCACGTGCAGGCTGCGCCTACAGTCACGTGCAGGCTGCGCCCACAGTCACGTGCAGGCTGCGCCCACAGTCACGTGCAGGCTGCGCCCACAGTCACGTGCAGGCTGCGCCCACAGTCACGTGCAGGCTGCGCCTACAGTCACGTGCAGGCTGCGCCCACAGTCACGTGCAGGCTGCGCCCACAGTCACGTGCAGGCTGCGCCCACAGTCACGTGCAGGCAGCGCCTACAGTCACGTGCAGGCTGCGCCTACAGTCACGTGCAGGCTGCGCCCACAGTCACGTGCAGGCTGCGCCTACAGTCACGTGCAGGCTGCGCCCACAGTCACGTGCAGGCTGCGCCTACAGTCACGTGCAGGCTGCGCCCACAGTCACGTGCAGGCTGCGCCCACAGTCACGTGCAGGCTGCGCCTACAGTCACGTGCAGGCTGCGCCCACAGTCACGTGCAGGCAGCGCCTACAGTCACGTGCAGGCTGCGCCTACAGTCACGTGCAGGCTGCGCCCACAGTCACGTGCAGGCTGCGCCCACAGTCACGTGCAGGCAGCGCCCACAGTCACGTGCAGGCTGCGCCTATAGTCACGTGCAGGCTGCGCCCACAGTCACGTGCAGGCTGCGCCCAGTCACGTGCAGGCTGCGCCCACAGTCACGTGCAGGCAGCGCCTACAGTCACGTGCAGGCTGCGCCTACAGTCACGTGCAGGCTGCGCCTACAGTCACGTGCAGGCTGCGCCTACAGTCACGTGCAGGCTGCGCCTACAGTCACGTGCAGGCTGCGCCCACAGTCACGTGCAGGCTGCGCCTACAGTCACGTGCAGGCTGCGCCTACAGTCACGTGCAGGCTGCGCCTACAGTCACGTGCAGGCTGCGCCCACAGTCACGTGCAGGCTGCGCCCACAGTCACGTGCAGGCTGCGCCCACAGTCACGTGCAGGCAGCGCCTACAGTCACGTGCAGGCTGCGCCTACAGTCACGTGCAGGCTGCGCCTACAGTCACGTGCAGGCTGCGCCCACAGTCACGTGCAGGCTGCGCCCACAGTCACGTGCAGGCAGCGCCCACAGTCACGTGCAGGCAGCGCCCACAGTCACGTGCAGGCTGCGCCTACAGTCACGTGCAGGCTGCGCCCACAGTCACGTGCAGGCTGCGCCCACAGTCACGTGCAGGCAGCGCCCACAGTCACGTGCAGGCAGCGCCTACAGTCACGTGCAGGCTGCGCCTACAGTCACGTGCAGGCTGCGCCCACAGTCACGTGCAGGCTGCGCCTACAGTCACGTGCAGGCTGCGCCTACAGTCACGTGCAGGCTGCGCCCACAGTCACGTGCAGGCAGCGCCTACAGTCACGCGCAGGCTGCGCCTACAGTCACGTGCAGGCTGCGCCCACAGTCACGTGCAGGCTGCGCCTACAGTCACGTGCAGGCTGCGCCTACAGTCACGTGCAGGCTGCGCCTACAGTCACGTGCAGGCTGCGCCCACAGTCACGTGCAGGCAGCGCCCACAGTCACGTGCAGGCAGCGCCCACAGTCACGTGCAGGCAGCACCCACAGTCACGTGCAGGCAGCGCCCACAGTCACGTGTAGGCAGCGCCCACAGTCACGTGCAGGCAGCGCCCACAGTCACGTGCAGGCAGCGCCCACAGTCTCTCTGCAACATTCCCTAGTGACCTACGTCAACATTCTCTCTGCAACATTCCCTAGTGACCTACGTCAACATTCTCTCTGCAACATTCCCTAGTGACCTACGTCAACATTCTCTCTGCAACATTCCCTAGTGACCTACGTCAACATTCTCTCTGCAACATTCCCTAGTGACCTACGTCAACATTCTCTCTGCAACATTCCCTAGTGACCTACGTCAACATTCTCTCTGCAACATTCCCTAGTGACCTACGTCAACATTCTCTCTGCAACATTCCCTAGTGGCCTACGTCAACATTCTCTCTGCAACATTCCCTAGTGACTACGTCAACATTCTCTCTGCAACAGTCCCTAGTTACCTACGTCAACATTCTCTCTGCAACATTCCCTAGTGACCTACGTCAACATTCTCTCTGCAACATTCCCTAGTGACCTACGTCAACATTCTGCAACATTCGCTGGTTAATTACCTCAACTGGTGCTAAAGAAAATACCCATTGCAGGGCCGAGTACCCGGATACATATTATAAATACCGTCAAATACTTGTACTGTTTCTGAAGCATCACAAGTCGGATTCGTCAATATGACTAGGTTGAGATTGGGAAAGTTCTGTGAGGATTGGATGGTTAGCTGAGTGCAGTATCCCCCATTCGGGGGGGGGGGGAGAGGCTGCCTAATTTGATGGAAAATTAGGTCAATATTCGAAACTAAGTTAAGGATTTGGAGATTATGTCAATTTTAGGGGGGGAGGTTAAAGATTAGGATATCGAATCGACTTGAGAATGGTCCAGGACGGACCGAAACGTCGTCGTCCCTTCACCTTCTAGTGTGTGGTCTGGACAACATCGAAGTAAAGGTATATTCGCTTGGAAAATGCAGACACACAGAAAGAGGGGAAGAAGTAGCTATACATGCTACGTGAACCAGTAGCACTTAAACCGGTAGCACTTGAAGTGAGAGTTAAAATCTTACTGCTGGGCGATTTCAATCACAGGGAAAATTGACTTGAACATTAAGGAATCTTGTGGTAGAGAGCACACACACACCAGGGGAGGAATTAGTGGAGCTAGACACTTGCGGAAGCAGTCGAGAGCCCCACACAACATGGGCAAGGGCACATGCTGCTCTGACAATATTAGACCTTGCACATACCCAGGTACAAGTGCATGGTGAGGGGCATGAAATATGAGCAGCAGCCTCGACTCAATGACCGCTGGGTCAAGGTCTTCGTCTTCAAAGACCAGTTCAAGGAAAATAGGATGTGTAACAGGTGTAGGCCGGTGTGTGTGCGCGTGGGCGGGTGTGGGCCGTGTGGGCGTGGGCGGGTGTGGGCCGTGTGGGCGTGGGCGGGTGTGGGCGTGGGCACATGTGGGCGTGGGCGGGTATGGGCGTGGTCGGGGGCGTGGTCGAGGAGAGCGATTTACGGAGATGCGA
>WNGS01156601.1:0-11257 GCA_020271785.1 Procambarus virginalis
TTCCACAGCCCACGAAACTGTCTCTGGGCGGCTTAATACGCTCCTCGTCGTCCAGGACTTGAGACCACAACGTCTCCAGCTCGATTCCACAGCTGGAACGTCCGCACACTTCTCTTCTCTTGGAGATATATCACTAGGGTTCCCTTCTGACGGGAGCACAACGAAGCGTTGCTTCCCCCTGCGATGTCTGGCCTCAAGTGAGGTCAAGGCCTCCAGAAGCGAGCCTCACGCCTCCAGCAAATTGTCCACATCTCCCACCAGTCATTTATCTGTTTTCTTGTTCATTGCCCATAATCTCAAACTGTTATTTATCCAACAAACTATCTTACATCTGTGTTATCGCCTCTATAATCCTGGACCTTCCAGTTAGGTCAGGCTTGCTGAATAACTCTCAAAGGGGGAGACTCGTTTCTCCTGCAGGCTGAGATCATAACACTCCCCTCCCCTTATTTTTGAGTTATTCCAGTGGCAAAGCTCGGGATAATACATCCGCCACCACACTGTCTCGTTCTCCAACCGATTGGTTCGACCGGTTGATCTGCTTACGTACTCCCTTAGGAGTATACAACTACTTCGTTGCACCTGGTAACATCTGGCTCACAACTCGCCAGAAACATGATCTTCTCACAAACGATTTGACTTCTCTGACACCTCTTGGCTAGGCTGTCCTCCTTGGACGCCTGCACTCCATCGGTCAACTCTACTTATTGTTTCCACCCTCCGTTTCCTTGTCTCTTCTCTTCACGTCCAGAGTCAGACATCTACTGTCTGTACCTCCTCTGTCGTCTTCACACTTCCATATACTGCCATTATACTTTCGTCTCCTGCCATCATACTTCACTCCCTCGTCTTCACCGACGATCCTCCCTTCGTCCTCATTTATCCGAGACCTCATCCTGTTTGACTTCCATCGAGTCCTCGGCTTTCTTCTACTCCTCCATGCTTGTATCATCATCCTCTTCCACACTTCTCGCCTCTATACAACTCCATTCTTCTCCTTCAACTCTTCTTTGTTCCCTAAAAGTTTCTCCGAGCCCTGTACTACATCCAACAGCACTCGATCGTACATGTCGCTTTACCTCTCCTAGAGTGCTCGTAAGCATCTCTCCACACATACTGTCTCTTTCCTTTCATTTTCTCGGCTATTACTCTTCTTCACTATCTCTCCTCCACGTTTTCTGTGAAACATGTCAACTCCTGACATCTCAAACAACTTAACCTACTATCCAAATGCCTCTGTGCTCGTGGACAACTTGACGCTCTACTCCCGTCCTCAGTATGTCCACATCCTTCCTCACTTCTGCTCAGCACAGTTGCATTCACCTTCCGACCCTTAATTTCAGCAGGCTGGGGTCTACTCAGGTTCGCTCTCTTCACATGATTTTCTTTGGCTGGGCCATCTTCACTTTTGGCCTCACCGAGACTTCATCTTCCTGAGCTGGACCTTCATCAAACAGCCACGCTATATCTACGTCGATATCTTCTACCGGCTGAATAGACACTGTCTCATCTTCTCCAGCGTCTTCCTCGTCGGCCACCTCTGCCTCATCACTACCGAGACAGGGTACTCAATGGCTTGGCGGTCTCCTGACTCATCTCCTCGGATGTCAGTCAGGTTCACACTCTCAGGTGTCCCACCCGTGCCGTGGCCTTCTGGGCACTCCTCTGGCACAGTCTCCGCTATGACTCTGGCAACACCTTTGTCCCGCACAAGTCATTCCCAGGATCACTTGGACTCCTGGAACAGGTATGTCGGGGCACACTCCCACCAACACACCTCCGCCGACACATATTCCGACCTTAGCTGGACAGTACAAACGGGCATGTCACTCTCAGACAATAACCCATATACTTTCATCTTTCTCCTGCCAGCTAACCGTCGATCATTCCCAATCAGGCTTCTCGCAATCACGCTCTGATTAGCTCCGGTATCTCTTAAGATACCAACTTCTACCTCAGGTTGGCCTCCTATACTGATCCAACCTTTACTTATGAACGGCCTATACCTCTCGTTCACTAAGTTCACCATCTGTGGTTTGTCTTGGAACACATTAGTATATTTACTTCGGGGGTCACACATGGCCAGGGTCACAATTCTCTTGCCCTGCCGACAATCTCGCATCACGTGACCCAATCCGTTACAGTTGTAACACTCACCTGGGAAAAGTCTCTTCTATATGTACCAGAGTGGCTCTGACTTTGTCCACTCGCATGAGAGTTCCTCGGGCCAGGTACACTACTGCACTCTGTGGGCTTTACTGGCTTGATTTCCTGGATAATGATTTGTTCTCGTTTAGCTCCTTCATCTTCACTTTCAGACGAAGTGCGCGACCTACTCTTCTGAGTTTTAGGGTACTTACGTTTATCTGCCCATTTATCAAAATTCTTCTCACCCCAGACTCTTCTGGTCTTTCGTAATTTCTTCCTCCCCAGGCTCCACTGGATCTGCCATTGCTGCGTCTCACCTCATTCTCACTCTGTTCTCCCTCAAGCTCTTATATGCTTCCGTAATCATATCCGCCCTATCTGCGGCATCTTTCACCTCCTTTATCCCTGCTTCTTGGATCTTGAACTTTGTTTCGGGATGCATCATCTCCAAGAACTTCTCCATGACCATCAATTGCTTCAGGTCAGCGTAAGATCCAACTCCAGCAGCTCAATCCACTTCTGGAATCGTCTTTCCAGATCCCTTGCTGTCTCAGCAAACGTACATGCTCCAACTTTGATCATCTCTCTGAAACGCTTCCTATAAGCTTCTGGGGTAACTGGAACGAGCGCAATATGCTGCTCTTTACTGTGGCATAATCCTGGCACTCTTCTAGTGACAATTGGGTGTAAGCCTCTCTGGCTGCACCGGTCAATCTTAACTGGACCAGCTGGGCCCATTCCTCCTGTGGCCATTCCTTGATGCTGGCCACCTTTTCAAAGTGCTCGAAAAAGCTCTGCCTCTTCTGGAACAAACAAGGGAATGTCCTTCTCCTAACCCTAACATCTGGTGAGTGTGATACCTGGGTGGTGCTCTCTGGCAACCCATGTTCGATCCTTTGCTCAGCCAAGGTTCTATTCGCTTCTATTTGCATTTGTTTTGTTCTCTCCTTTTCTTTTTCATGTTCCAACTCCAGTTCCCTTACTCTGGTTTTCTCTTTTTCTACTTCCAGCCTGGTTTTCTCTTTTTCTACTTCCAGCCTGGTTTTCTCTTTTTCCTTCTCGGCTTCAGTTTTCATCTGGAGTTCTAATTTCATCTTTTCCAGCTGGAACTGTCTCTCCTTTCCTCTCGCTGCATCTGGAGCTCTAACTGGAATCTCTCCAAGCTCCTATTCCGGCACTCCTGCTACTGCGGCTACTCTTACTGCTCCTACTCGATCCCTGGGATCTCACTTCATCCTGCCCATCATCCTCCTTTCCACTTTCAGCTCCTCTCTGGGCTCCTAGCTCTGCTGCTTCGCTTTTGGCTCTTAACTGCCTAAGGATCTCATCCTTCATCCCAGCCACTTTAGATGCTTTCAACCTAAAGCCGCATTTTTCTGCTATTTGTTTTAACTGATCCCTCGTGCAACCTTCCAAGTCCTCAGGCTTGCTTGATTCCACAAATGCTTGCACCTTATCCATCTTGTCCTGTGAGTCTTCCCAAGAGAGAGAATATACACCTGCGGTCACACAGTGTATCTATTTCAACAAGGGGTGTACAAATCCACTCATGGACGGGGTGTGGGTGTGTCAGTTCACTCTCCCGGACACAGGCCCCCAATTTTGTCGCAGTAGTAGTGGATTGGTGGTGTTATCGCTGACGGACCACCCAACCCACAGCTCGATAGAGTGCTTATATTTCACTAGGAGATCTCACTAGGCGCTTCTGGCTCTTGGAGAGGGGCTCAACGTCACACGTTTAGGGGATGCGGCTCCAATACTCAGTCGTTGTCACGTGCACACACCCACTCGAGCCGCTGTGACTCCCCGCTCTCTCCTTATGGGATATGATCTCCTCAACCCCCTTAGACTCACTAGATTTCCGTCTTACCCTGTCCACAGCAGTGGTTCCTGCTTCTCTCTCTCTCTCTCTCGTTCTGTACTATTTCCTGGGAAGCCTCACTAGGACAAGGGCAAACACCAGCAAATTTGCATACATTTACTGGACGAAGCACATACACAATACACACACATATAATAATAATAATGAATCCTATACTCTACACTATTACAGTCAGGTTGCACTCCAACACCATCAGAACTCTTGTCATCAGCTTGTCAAATGGTATCTTATCTCCTGGTATTACCTAATATTATCAACCTTCTCAAGTAGATCAAGTCTTACAATATAATGCTGCACTTTCAGCAAGAGAATACACACATATATATACATACCTATAAACATATATAAGGCAAATCAGCATATGAATGCAATAACATACGTAAATATATCAATATAAATGTTCCGTGCCACTCAACGAATCAATCGATCATTCTATCAGTCCTAGAATACATATATCTGTAGGCAATCCTGCCCACATCAATAACTCTGAACTTCAGTATAAACACTTTGTGGTACAAAATGGCAAACGATCACTCACCTCTCAATGCGTCTTGCACGCTAATGACAAACACTCTATCGCCTCCCTACAAGTAATCATTTAGAACTCGTTCACTACCCTGATATCTTCAGGTTCCTCCGGGCTTAATCACCAGGATCCTCTGCAGCTCCTCCAGGCTGCTACCATGAAGTTTCCTTGAACAATTATGGTGCTTCTCTATTCCCACTGGGGTCCTCCACAGCTCTCCTGGCTGCTGCACCAATAAGTTTCCTCGAACAACTGTGGTGCTTCACTACTTCTACAGAAGCACGTGACACTTCTCCTCACAGCTCGAGGTCCTCTCCTCCACTGCCTTGGAGTCTCATCAACTACTCCTTATGTGCTGGCTTCGAAGTTCTCAGCAACTTCTTCCTCAAAGACAAACCTGTAACCCATTTACACTCCAATAAAATGTTTCCCCTTTAACACATAAACAAAATTAATCACACAATATCTTTGCTACCAACCTCTATCTGTCCTCTACATATAGTGAGAGTGGACTCCCCCGTTGGGGCGGGTCCATGCTCCACCTCGCCGGGCGATCCTCCACACTCTGTGAGGGTCTCCCGCCGCCAGGCCCTCAGTCGCCCGTCAGCGCCCAGAGGAGACGGATGTCGCTCTGCGCTCCTCCCACTCTACTCTCTTATTTCAGGCTTTCTGCCTTACCAAAACATGTTTAGCTTAACAATAAACATTGCTACTGTCGCTGGGCACACGACCAATTACAACTAATCACTATGAACTGGTTTAAACCGTGCTTACCACAGATTATCTGGTCGAGGGCGCTCCTCCCTCTGACAGTGAGTGACCAGGGCGTTTCCACAGCCCACGAAACTGCCTCTGGGCGGCTTAATACTCTCCTCGTCGTTCATGACTTGAGACCACATCGTCTCCAGCTCGATTCCACAGCTGGAACGTCCGCACACTTCTCTTCTCTTGGAGATATATCACTAGAGGTTCCCTTCTGACGGGATCACAACGAAGCACGGCTTTCCCCCTGCGATGTCTGGCCTCAAGTGAGGTCAAGGCCCTCCAGAAGCGAGCCTCACGCCTCCAGCAAATTGTCCACATCTCCCAACCAGTCATTTATCTGTTTTCGTGATCATTGCCCATAATCTCAAACTGTTATTTAAATCCAACAAACTATCTTTCATATGTGTTATCGCCTCTATAATTCTTGGACCTTCCAGTTAGGTCAGGCTTGCTGAATAACTCTCAAAGAGGGAGACTCGTTTCTCCTGCAGGCTGAGATCATGACAGTTGTAACCTTTTTTTACAGTAATGAAATTACTGTAAAGAAATTACTTTAAAAAAATTACTATTTTTTTTAGTAATGAAATTTAGAAAATATATATACATATATATATATATAACTGAATACTTAACACCCACATAAGTGACTTGAACCCATACTGCCAGGAGCACTATGCAACTGGTGTACAGGAGATATTACCCACTCGACCGTCAGTGACTGTACAAAAGATGATGGTAATCTTGGGCATAGTTATTTTATCAAATCACCTCATTTTGTGGGGTTATGTGAGCAACAATGCGAACAAGCCTGAATCCAAGATTTGGCAAGTGTTCTTGGATGAGTACCAGTTATACGTCTCTGGGCCCTTCAGAGACATCTGTGACGGTAAAGTAGTGGAGTATGGTGTTCGGCAGTCTTCCACTGGCAGATGTCAAAGTCACATATACAGAAACAAAAGGCAAAAAAAAGGAAAAAAAAAAGAATGACTGCTTGTTTGATAATCTGTGGTAAGGTAAGGGAAGAGACACAAAACACAATAATAAACAATGACTTTTAATAAATCTAAAAAACAAATTGAAATATAGGCAATTCCTTGGCTTAGTAAATGTGCAAGACAACAAGTGAAAAAATAACTGAACACAGAAATGAATTACGTTAACGGGAGGATAAATGACATACAATATAAAAATAGTGCTGGGAATATATGCGCTAGCTATAAACCACTATTTGATCACACGAGGTGAGTCAACTAGGTGTTCGTAGCTTAGGAGCACAAGATATTCTGATGATAGTGCTGCCAGTCGACCCCGACGTTGCCTTGGCTTGGAACGTGGTTGGAGAAGGACTGAAGTGGCGTGTTCTCGAACGGCCAATGAGAATGCAGGACGGCCGGCAACAGGTAGTTTGGCTGGGACTGCAGCAGTTGCGGGTCGGTGCGGCGGCCAGGTGTGCAGGAATGGGGGGAGGGGGAGTTGCAGGTGCGTGTGGCTGTCTTGATATATACGTTTAAGCCACTGTAAAACGTATCTTGAATATTGTGTAGAACGTGATGATAATATGATAGAGCAGGCTAAATCTCTGGGAAGAGATTATCGTCACAACTCTCCCCCGAAGCCTGCGGTTCTGGTGAAGTCACGTTCTCGGGAGATAGAGTGGTAGATGGAGTTACTTCTACCTCATGAACTCTATATAGGGCGTCGGCGATGATGTTATCAGGCCCCTTGATGTAACAGATCTTTAAATTGAAGCCTTGAAGATATAAAGCCAATTGCAGCAGACGTTGGTTATTGAATTTGGCTTTATGTAGGAAGCGAAGAGGATTGTGGTCCGAATAGATGGTAGTGGACCTAGCACTTTGCAGATATGGTGCAAAGTGTTGCAAGCTCAGGACGATGGAGAGGAGTTCCTTCTCTATAGTGCTGTAGTTTTTCTGATGAGGCTTCAACTTGCAGCTATAGTAGCTGACAGGTAGAACCTCCTCGCCTCGTTGCTGCATTAAGACACTCCCGATGCCGGTACCACTGGCGTCGACGTGGAGGATGAAAGGCTTCTTCGTATCTGGTGAGGCGAGAATAGGATTAGAACAGAGGAGGAATTTTAGTTGTTCGAAAGCAACGGTTTGCTCCCTGGTCCAATTATACCGTTGCTTGGGACTGGTTAAGGTGATTAAAGGTGTTGCAACAGTGCTAAAGTTCCTCACAAACCTACGGTAATAGGAAGCAAGACCAAGGAAGCGCAGAAGCTGCTTCCTGGTAGAAGGCTGTGGATACTCTCTGATGGCTTGAGTGTGGATATTTAACGGAGCCAGGCTGCCACTCCCTATAACATGACCCAGATACCGCACTTTACCTTTGGCAAAAGTGAACTTGCCCAGATTGATGGTGAGGCCGGCTTTCAGGAGCTTGGTGAACAATCGTTGCAGCTGGAGCAGGTGTTCGCTCCAGGTGTTGGATGCTACAACGATATCATCCAAATAGGCGTAGGTGTTGTCCAAGCCCTGGATGACGCGGTTGACAGCTCTCTGAAAGGTGGCCGGGGCATTGCAGAGTCCAAAGGGAAGCCGGTTATATCTGAAAAGTCCGAAAGGGGTGATAAAGGCAGACAGTTCCTTAGCTCGCTCCGTTAAACACACCTGGTAATAGCCCTTGAGAAATTCTACTTGAGACAGGTAGCGGGCAATACCAATGGCATCAAGGCTATCATTAATCCTAGGTAATGGGTATGCGTCCTTCATAGTGACGTTATTTAGTTTCCTATAATCCGTACAAAGACGAATCTTACCGTGAGGTTTGGGAACCAAGATACATGGTGAGGCCCAGGGGGACTCACAGGGGGTAGCCAGTCCATGGTCCAAGAGGTACTGTACCTCAGCACGCATGACTTCCGTCTTGCTAGGGCTGATTCGGTAGAAAGGTTGGCGAATCGGCTGGGTGTCAGGTAGCAGTTGGATGTCGTGCCGAGTCACAGTACACTCTTGGGGATCATCTCGAAACAACTCCTGATGTTCTCTGATGAGTTTGATGAGTGAAGCACTATTATCGTCCTGAAAATGATTGTGAAGGTCAGTAAGGATTTCCAATTAGAAAGCGCTGTCTCAGTGTCAGTGCTTTCGGAAGGAGAAGCAGGGAAGGTCTCACTGTGGCTGTATGGACCTGTAAATGAGGTGAAGTTGGTTAGCACAGTGGGAGGAACACCATGGTAAAGTTTCAGCAGATTGATGTGGCACAGCTGGGTCTTCCGCCGCCTATCAGGGGTCTCGAGAACGTAGTTGAAGTTGTTCCGGCACTCCTTAACACGGTAGGGTCCTGAAACCTGTTCTGTAAAGGAGAACCTGGGATAGGGAAATAGGCAAGAACTAAGTCTCCCGGTTTAAACTTCCTTACTTGGCAGTGCTGGTCGTAACGAGTCTTCATCCTCTCCTGGGCTTTCTGTAGGTTGTTGCTGGCAAAGGAATGGACCCTCTCTAGAATGTGTCGGAGGTTTTGAAGAAACTGGGGCACATTCTGATGCTCACTGAAGGTGGCATCACGTAGAGAATCCTTGAAAGCCTTGAGAGGTGTACGGCACTTACGTCCGTAGAGCATCTCATAAGGAGATACTCCTAGTGACTCGTTGGGAAGACTTCTGAAAATACACATGATGAGATCAAGTTGCCTATCCCAATCCTTTGAGGTCTCATTACAAAACTTTTTTAAGAGTGCCTTGATAGTCTGATGACTACGTTCAAGAGAACCCTGTGAAGCAGGATGATAGGGGCTGGACAGTACCTGTTTGATGTTGAACTCCTCCAGAGTCCGTTTGAAGAGATCACTGGTGAAGTTGGTACCACAGTCGCTCTGAATCTCCCTCGGAAATCCATACTGGGTGAAGATTTTCAGTAGATTCTTCACCACTGTAGCAGCCGTAATATTTTTCACTGGAACTGCTATCGGGAATCTGGTGGTAGGACACAGGATGGTTAAGATATAGGCGTTGCCGGCAGTGGTCCGAGGCAAAGGACCAACACAGTCAATAATAAGTCTGTGGAATGGTTCCTCAGGCACCTGGATGGGTGTCAGTGGTGCTCTGGGAATTGAAACGTTTGGTTTCCCTGCTTCTGACACACGTGGCACATTTGAACAAATTCTTTACGTCATTAACCATACCTGGCCAGTAGTAGTCTTGGCGAATCCCATGGTATGTCTTGTTAAACCCGTAGTGTGATAGAGCTCCGTGGGCCAGGTGTAGAATCGTGGGCCGCAGGCTGGTAGGAATCACTAGTTGTTCAATGTTTGCCCAATCGTCCTCGTCCTTCAGTTTACTGGGTCTATACCTGCGATAGAGTAATTCGTTCTCCAAGAAGAAACCAGGAACACTGTCGGATTGGGTCTCAGCCTGAAAGAATAATGGTGTCAAGGTAAGATCTTCTCTCTGTAACTTACGGAACTCCAAAGCGGTCAGATTAGGGGGTAGTTTCGAAGGGTCTTGAGGGACAGCGGTAGCAGTAGAGTCAGCTGGCTGTGGTCGTGCAGCTTGAGCACGGGTGGTCACCATAACAGGAGGAGAAACTTCATCACTCTCTTGAACCTTTGCTGGAACATGCTTAAAAATCGGGTTATCCAACACAGAGTTGCTCACCTGGGATATGTCCTTGACGATCAAGTTGGTCGGTTGGGTCTTCTGCCAAGTCGTTGCCTAGGAGAAGTTGCACTCCAGGCATGGGAAAAGGCTTTTCCCTGACGGCGACTTGGACTTCACCGGTCACGAAGGGACAATCCAGGTGGACTCTGGCAAGAGGATAAGGAGTAGTAGCAGTAAGGTCAGTGATGAAGACAGTCTCTCCTGTGTAGGCGACGTTGGGCACAGCTGATTTCAAGACGATCGATTGTAGAGCCGCTGTGTCCTTCAAGATCTTAAGTCCGAAACGTCCCTCTGAATCTGAACCGTGGGTAGAGATAGTTCCTGGATATAGATGTTTGCTAAAGAGAGACAGATCATTAACATGAACACCAATATTCATTACAGGCTTACCGGACTTAGGGGAGTAGTAGGTTTGGGCTTAATGTTCTGTGTTACCTTTAGATTGGGACTTACCACATTTTTCTATGGTATGTCCATAGAGTCGACAATACCTACAGTACAGTTGAGAGGTACCTTGATCTGGGCTCACTTTCTCGTAACTGTACCAAGACTTCTTACTGGTAGGTTGTTCTGGTGTCAGCCGGTGGATGAGGCTGTAAGTGTCAGCTGACTTCGCGCATTTCACCAAATCGGTCTCTTCCTTGTCTGCTAAGTATAGGCGGACAGGAGGAGGTACACGCCTCAAGAATTCTTCAACCACATGAGGTTGACAAGCTCTGGAAAAGTAGAGACATGTGCTGCCTCCAGCCATTTCATGAAATATCTCCGTTTGGTGTTAGCAAATTCTAAGAAGGTGGTGGTACTTGCCTTTACGTAGTCACGGAACTTTCGTCGGTAGCTTTCGGTAGAGAGAAGGTAGGCGTCCAACACAGCTTGCTTCAGGGTGGTGTAGTCGTTTTCCGATGCCAAAGTGCTGAGTGTGACTGCTGCTCTACCTGTTAAATGTACTCGGAGAAGGGTAGCCCATTGGTCGTCAGGCCAACTAAGTTGATTAGCAAGGGTCTCAAAAGTAGTGAAAGAAAACATCAACCTCCGTTTCTATGAACGGGGGCATTAACTTACTTGCATGGGAGATATTGAAACTTGGAGGAAGACTAGCTGCAGCTTGTTGGAGTTGAGCTTGGTGTGTAGCGTCCATCGTGAGTTCTCGGCCACGACAGTCTAGAGCTGTTTCTGCCTGCCGTTTGTCGTGTTCACGTTGTATCTCTAGTCGCTCTTTGTATAAGGCCAACTCACGTTCACTTTCTTCTTTCTTTAGGGGCCTCTCTCTCTTTGAGGTGGATTTCTTCTTTCTTGAGTTGTAGAGTCTTTCGCC
>WNGS01156606.1:0-12775 GCA_020271785.1 Procambarus virginalis
TTATATTGACCATTTTATATAATTCTTGTAATGTCATTCCATGTCCCATTGTTAACGTAAATTAGTAATTCTTCATTTTTATGTTAGTTCTTTTTCACTTGTTAAACTTGTACTTTTGCTCAGCCAAGGAATTGTCTTTATTTAACTTTTTCTAGAGTAATTAAATTTCATTGTTTATATTTGTGTTTTGTGTGTCTTACCTTACCTTACCACAGACTATCAGACAAGCAGTCTCTTGTTTTTTTGTTTCTTATTGTGACCAGCCATTGACATCTGCCAGTGGAAGACTGCCGAACACCATTTCCAACACTTTACCGTCACATATAATTGGGGCCTGTCCTAGGAGCTTCACTCAGGTATTGGTAATTGTGGTAAGCGTACTTGGCTTTCATTCCCTTGCTCTCAGTATTTTCACTAATCACTTTTATTATTCATATGGTGCTGTGTATATTGTGCATTACGGGAGTAGCATATGGTGAGTGTGAGACAACTTTGGATTACGTGGTGACTGTAGGCCTCAGTCATACTCTTAATTGGTCGTCTCCCCCCCGTGTTATTACACGTGTTTAACATCTTTTGTCCCTCAGACATTTCTCATATTTTCGGCAGATCATCATATAGGTACCCTGGTACTGTGGTCTGTCTCCGGGTCAATAGCACCAATTTCTGCAATCCGACTCTAGGAGGATAAAGAGGGCCTAGTCCTCTCGCACTGACTTTTATTGCGAGTTGGGACCTCGCCATAGTTTCTCGTCACCCTTGACAACTCGCACCGCCCTACTCGTCAGTCAAATTGATGGTAATTAACCCTTAACATGCTCGGGTCTAATATCCTGCTATCCGCACAGGCGCATGTCATTTTGAAAAAAAAAAAATATTTTTTCTTCCTAACCTGTTAATTTGTGTTCACTGATCACGGGAAAAATAATAAAAAATCGTAAGTGCCATATATTGCCCGCTATAGGGCGGGGAAGTCTGGCAAATTATAGGCGCTGACTCAGCATGCGTCCCAGGCGGTCTGTTGCTCGCCAGCTGTCAGGCCAGAGTTGCCACAAAGAGATAATTACCTAATTATTTCAATGTCTCTGATTGATGTTTCATAGTTTTTTTGCTGTAATATTATTCAATAGTGTGTAGTTTGATATATTTATATAATAAAATGAGTGAATCATTGCTGTACTCAAAATATGGTGTGCATATTGTTGATTCAGTTATGTTCATCAATCAGTGAACAAATACTTTGTCGGTTATTACACTATAAGCACAGGTTATATATAAGTATCTGCATGTTTTGTTCACTATAACGAACCACTAAGTAGCTATTATGAGTCAAAAAGTAACGAGGAGTGACCGCCGTGTACCAGCCAGCCACTCCCGCCCTCCCTCCAGTCATCTGACTCGCCCACATTCTCCTCCCACAATACTGTTTTTGCTATAATTCACTATATACAGATGGTATATATAAGTATCTACATGTTTTGTTCACCATAACTGTACATCTAAGCTTGTATGGTGAGTAAAGTCACAAAGACATAGGACCTAACACAGTCAGCTGATGGCTGCCTCCCTCAAGGCCACACGCACTAATATTTCTCCTCCAACAATACTGTGTGGTGTTATTACGCTATATACACACATTATAAATAAATATCTACCTGTTTTATTCACCATACTTGTACAAATAAACTGGTATGGTGCCCAAACCATCGTGGTAACCAGTAAACAACACCGTCGTCTGCACGGTGGCGTCGTGCAGACGACGCCACCGCCCTCACCAAAATGGCGGCTCCAAACCTTCTCTTGCTGTTTATACCCTCTATACACACGTTATATATAAGTATCTACATTTGTGTTCACTATAGCGAACCACTAAGCTGGTATGCTGAGTGCAGTCAATAAAAGGTGGCCACACACAGTCAGAAACATCGCCACCACCCTCCCTCCCACAGCATTACTCCTCCCTCCATGGCGCACAGCGCTAAATATCATCGCAATCCTGCTATTATCAGAACCCTGGTCACTTTTATCACAGTCAGGGGTCTTCTGTAATAATATCATCGCTACATAATAGCATGAACAAGTATATTTTGGCATTTTTAGGCGATGCTGTGGTCACAAGCTGAACAGCAGTGCTGTGAGCTCATGCTGCGTGCGTCAGGCTTGGTAGCTTACGCGATACTGAGGCCCCTAACACCGGGAGTTTGGCCCACGATTTTTTTTAAAAATGGCGTCTGTTTACAAGAGCCCTGATGAAGGTGTGGTGAACCCCGTGTATCCGCGGGCCGTTTAAATCTTGCGTAGTACTCCACACTTCATATGAAGTGAAGAGCAGTTGACTGGTAAAACGCCTAGCACTTCATATAATGATGCGCACTTAAGGGTAAGGTAGGGAATTAGCTTTCTTTCTTTTATTTGAGCACAAAGTTCGCTAATTCTGTAGTACCATATTTAATTTCAGTGGGAACTTGCTTATGTTCTATAGTGCCTCGGCAAGTATGCCTACATTTTTGGACTACTAATTTACTTTGGAACCATTTAGTGTTTCACTTGTTTTTCGAAACTCAGTTTCAACTAATTAGTAGGATTTTCTTGCCTTTATCCTCCCACAGTGAGTACCGGGTACAAGATTTCCTGCGACCTTAATCATTTACCATCTTGAATTAACTTAATTATTAACAATTCCACAGGAAGGTATCAGTTGCCACGTTTCCTGTTTCTGACATTCACCATATCACCACAGTATATTCGTGTCTCATTTATTTGCTATTTTCACCATGTTTCGTATGCAAGCTTTCCAGACAGATCCAGAAGGTGAAATAGGGAACTTACGTCATGCTAAGAGGGTCGACTTGTAACTCTTGCACATGAGTATCACCTAGAAGTTCCCCATGGAGCCAACAAGTATGAAATACATAATATAATTTTGGATCACCTTGCGGAAGAAGGTATTATAGACTCTGATACTCACGAACAATACACTATTTCAGATAAGCATGATTTGACAGCAATGAAGCTCAAACTAGAACTTGCTAAGATCGAGCGGGAGCAACAACAAAAGAAGCAGCTGCAATCAGAGAGCATGAAGCTGCCATCAGAAGGAAGAGCAAGAGCGTGAGGCAGCCCTGGCGAAAGAAGCTCTACAACTCAAGAAAGAAGAGGCCGCACTGCTTAAGGAACAACAAGAACGTGAGTTGGCCCTATTCAGAGAGCGTGAAAGAGTACAACTTGAAACAAGACGACGACAACTAGAGATGCAACGCGAACACGACAAACGGCAAGCGGAAACGGCTCTAGAATGTCATGAAAGAGAACTCACGTTGGACACTACACACCAAGCTCAACGCCAGCAAGCTGCAGCTAGTCTTCCTCCAAGTTTCAATGTCTCCCATGCAAGTAAGTTAATGCCACCGTTCGTAGAAACGGAGGTTGATGTTTTTTTCACGACTTTTGAGACCCTTGCTAATCAACTTAGTTGGCCTGACGACCAATGGGCTACCCTTCTCCGAGTACATCTAACAGGTAGAGCAGCAGTCACACTCAGCACTTTGGCATCTGAAAACGACTACACAACCCTGAAGCAAGCTGTGTTGGACGCCTACCTTCTCTCCACCGAAAGCTACCGACGAAAGTTCCGTGACTACGTAAAGGCAAGTACCACCACCTTCTTAGAATTTGCTAACACCAAACGGAGATATTTTATGAAATGGCTGGAGGCAGCACATGTCTCTACTTTTCCAGAACTCGTCAACCTCATGCTGGTTGAAGAATTCTTGAGGCGTGTACCTCCTCCTGTCCGCCTATACTTAGCAGATAAGGAAGAGACCGACTTGGTGAAATGCGCGAAGTCGGCTGACACTTACAGCCTCATCCACCGGCTGACACCAGAACCACCTACCAGTAAGAAGTCTTGGTACAGTTACGAGAAAGTGAGCCCAGATCAAGGTACCTCTCAACTGTACTGTAAGTATTGTCGACTCTATGGACATACCATAGAAAAATGTGGTAAGTCCCAATATAAAGGTAACACCGAATCTACTAAACCCAAACAGACTCCTCCTAAGTCCGGTAAGCCTGTAATGAATATTGGTGTTCATGTTAATGATCTTTCTCTCTTTAGCAAGCATCTGTATCCAGGAACTATCACTACCAACGGTTCAGATTCTGAGGGACGTTTTGGACTTAAGATCTTGAGGGACACAGCGGCTCTTCAATCGATCGTCTTGAAATCAGCTGTGCCCAACGTCGCCTACACAGGAGAGACTGTATTCATCACTGACCTTACTGCTACTACTCCTTATCCTCTCGCCAGAGTCCACCTGGATTGTCCCTTCGTGACCGGTGAAGTCCAAGTCGCCGTCAGGGAAAAGCCTTTTCCCATGCCTGGAGTGCAACTTCTCCTGGGCAACGACTTGGCAGAAGACCTGCAACCGACCAACCTGATCGTCAAGGACAAACCCCAGGTGGGTAACTCTGTGTTGGATAATCCGATTTTTAAGCATGTTCCAGCAAAGGTTCAAGAGAGTGATGAAGTTTCTCCTCCTGTTATGGTGACCACCCGTGCTCAAGCTGCACGACCACAGCCAGCTGACTCTACTGCTACCGCTGTCCCTCAAGACCCTTCGAAACTACCCCCTAATCTGACCGCTTTGGAGTTCCGTAAGTTACAGAGGAAGATCTTACCTTGACACCATTATTCTTTCAGGCTGAGACTCAATCCGACAGTATTCCTGGGTTCTTCTTGGAGAACGAGTTACTCTATCGCAGATACAGACCCAGTAAACTGAAGGAGGAGGACGATTGGGCAAACGTTGAACAACTAGTGATTCCTACCAGCCTGCGGCCCACGATTCTACACCTGGCCCACGGAGCACTATCACACTACGGGTTCAACAAGACTTACCATGGGATTCGTCAAGACTACTACTGGCCAGGTATGGTTAATGATGTAAAGCAACATGTCAAGCAATGCCACGTGTGTCAGATGGCAGGTAAACCGAATGTTTCTATCCCCAGAGCACCACTGACACCCATCCAGGTGCCTGAGGAACCTTTCCACAGACTTATTATTGACTGTGTTGGTCCTTTGCCTCGGACCAGTTCCGGCAACGCCTATATCTTAACCATCCTGTGTCCTACCACCAGATTCCCGATAGCAGTTCCAGTGAAAAACATTACGGCTGCTACAGTGGTGAAGAATTATTAAAGATCTTCACCCAGTATGGATTTCCGAGGGAGATTCAGAGCGACTGTGGCACCAACTTCACCAGTGATCTCTTCAAACGGACTCTGGAGGAGTTCAACATCAAACAGGTACTGTCCAGCCCCTATCATCCTGCTTCACAGGGTTCTCTTGAACGTAGTCATCAGACTATCAAGGCACTCTTAAAAAAGTTTTGTAATGAGACCTCAAAGGATTGGGATAGGCAACTTGATCTCATCATGTGTATTTTCAGAAGTCTTCCCAACGAGTCACTAGGAGTATCTCCTTATGAGATGCTCTACGGACGTAAGTGCCGTACACCTCTCAAGGCTTTCAAGGATTCTCTACGTGATGCCACCTTCAGTGAGCATCAGAATGTGCCCCAGTTTCTTCAAAACCTCCGACACATTCTAGAGAGGGTCCATTCCTTTGCCAGAAACAACCTACTGAAAGCCCAAGAGAGGATGAAGACTCGTTACGACCAGCACTGCCAAGTAAGGAAGTTTAAACCGGGAGACTTAGTTCTTGCCTATTTCCCTATCCCAGGTTCTCCTTTACAAAACAGGTTTTCAGGACCCTACCGTGTTAAGGAGTGCAGGAATAACTTCAACTACGTTCTCGAGACCCCCGATAGGCGGCGGAAGACCCAGCTGTGCCACATCAACTTGCTCAAACTCTATCATGGTGTTCCTCCCACTGTGCTAACCAACTTCACCACCTTTACAGGTCCATACAGCCACAGTGAGACCTTCCCTGCTTCTCCTTCCGAAAGCACTGACACTGAGACAGCGCTTTCTAATTCGGAAATCCTTACTAACATCCATAATCACTTTCAGGACAATAATAGTAATAGTGCTCCTTTACCTTATTCTAATACTACTCTCGCCTCGCCAGATATCACCAAGTCTCCCATCTTCCTTATCGACGCTAGTGGTACCGGCATCGGGGTGACCTGGTACAACAAGGCGAAGAAATTCTACCTACCAACTACCATAAACGACAGCACGATCAAAAAGGAGCTACTCATCGTCCTGAACAGGTAGCACTTTGCACCATACCTGCAAAGTACTCGGTCCACTACCATCTACACGGACCACAACCATCTTCACTTCCTGCAGCCAGCCCAACTCAACCATCGACTACTTCCACAATGGGCTTGCTAGCTGCAACATTTCAGCCTGGAGATTGCTACACCCAGAAGTCTGACTACATCATATCAGACGCCCTCTCCAGCATCACTGAGGTAGAGCCTGCTCCACCTACCACTCTACCTCCCGAGAACGTGACTTCACCGGAACCGCAGGCTTCGGGGGAGAGTTGTGACGATAATCTCTTCCAAGAGATTGAGCCTGCTCTTCCCTATATTCGTCACGTTCCCAGCTACATTCAAGATACGTTCTACAGTAGCTTAAACGTATGTCAAGACAGCCACACGCACCTGCATACCCCCCCCCCCACTCCTGCACACCTCTTCTCAGCACCGACCCTTCAACTGCTGCACTCCAAGTATCAAACTACCGAGTTGTGGTCTTCCTGCATTCTCATTGGCCGTTCGAGAACACGCCACTTCAGCCCTGCACCAACCACGTTCCACGCCAAGGCGACGTCGGGGTCGACTTGCAGTACCACCATCAGAATATCTTGTGCTCTTAAGCTGTGAACTCCTAGTTGATTCACCTCGTGTAATCAAATAGCGCTTTATAGCTCGCGCATATATTCCCAGCACCATTTTTATATTGACCATTTTATATAATTTGTGTATGTCATTCATGTCCCATTGTTAACGTTAATTAGTAATTCTTCATTTTTATGTTCTTTTTCACTTGTTAAACTTGCACTTTTGCTCAGCCAAGGAATTGTCTTTATTTAACTTTGTTTTCTAGCGTAATTAAATTTTATTGTTTATATTTGTGTTTTCTGTGTCTTACCTTACCTTACCACAGACTATCAGACAAGCAGTCTCTTGTTTTTGTTTCTTATGTGTGACCAGGCATTGACATCTGCCAGTGGAAGACTGCCGAACACCATTTCCAACACTTTACTGTCACAATGTGTATATATATATATATATATATATATATATAATATATATATATATATATATATATATATATATATATATTGTGACGGTAAAGTGTTGGAGTGTTGATGTTCGGCAGTCCTCCAATGGCAGGTGTCAATGCCTGGTCACACTTACAAAAAAAAAAGACTGCTTGCCTGTTTGTCTGTGGTGTGGTAAGGTAAGGGAAGACACGCAAAACACAAAGTATAAACAATGAAACTTTAATTTAGAAAACAAAATATGAATAAACACAATCCCTTGGCTTAAGTGAAATTTAAAACAAGTCAAAACACAAGAAAACATAAATAATTACTAGGGCTGAAATTTACTCTACAATAAAATAGTGTACAATGCAAATAACAATCAGGTGCTGAGAATATGGCGCTAGCTGCGAGACATCCAGCTGATACAGCAGTATCAGTTAGTTGTTCACTGAGTGGAGCACAAGGATATTCTGAAGGTGACGGCTTGAGCTGGCCCAGACGTCGACTCGGGTAGATGGCGTGACAGTGCAGGTGCAAGTGTGCTGTCGGCGGCTCGCCAAATCAGGAGCAGGCAGGAGGAAAATGGGTAGTTAGCTCGTTGAAGACGGGTGGCGAGCCGGCCTGAAGGAGGGTGAAGGGGAGTTTGCAGGGTACGTTTTGCTTCCTGGTCAAAACGTTTTGTGCTACTGGTGGACGTATCTTGAATGTAGCATCTTGTACTTGTATAATAACGTGACTGAGATAGGGAAGAGCAGGCTCAATCTCTCTTGAAAGAGATTATCGTCACAACTCTCCCCCGAAGCCTGCGGTTCCGGAAGAAGTTACGTCTTCAGGAGGTAGAGTGGTAGGTGGAGCAGCCTCTACCTCATAGACTCTGGAGGGGGCGTCTGATATGATGTTGTCAGACCCCTTGATGTAGAGATTTCCAGGTTTAAATTCTGCAGATATCAAGCCCATCGTGGAAGACGTTGGCTGTTGAATTGGGCTTGCTGCAGGAAGCGTAGAAGATTGTGGTCCGAGTAGATGGTGGTAGACCGGGCACTTTTCAGGTATGGTACGAAGTGCTGTAAATTCAGGACGATGGAGAGAGGCTCCTTCTCGATAGTGCTGTAATTCTTCTGGTATTGTAGAACCTCCTCGCCTCGTTGTTGCATCAGGATGCCCCCCGATGCCGGTACCACTGGCGTCGACATGGAGGAGGAAAGGCTTCGTGATATCTGGCGAGGCGAGAATGGGATTAGAACATGGTAAAGGAGCACCATTATTGTCCTGAAAATAATTATGAAGATCAGTTAGGATTTCCGAGTTGGAAGGCGCTGACTCAGTGTCAGTGCTTTCGGGAGGAGAAGCAGGGAAGGTCTCACTGTGGAGGTATGGACCTTTAAAGGAAGAGTATGTTACCAACACAGTGGGAGGAGTACCGTTATAAAGCTTCAGGAGGTTGACGTGGCACAACTGGGTCTTCCGCCGCCTATCTGGAGTCTCAAGAACGTAGTTGTGGTTGTTTCTGCACTCCTTGATGCGGTAGGGTCCTGAAAACCTGTTTTGCAAGGGAGAACCTGGGATAGGAAAATAGGCCAATACGAAGTCTCCCGGTTTAAATTTCCTTACTTTGCTGTTTTGGTCGTAATGAGTCTTCATCCTCTCCTGGGCTTTCAATAGATTGTCCTTAGCAAAGTTATGTACCTTCTCTAGAATGTGTTGTAGGTTTTGAAGAAACTGGGGCACATTCTGATGCTCACTGAAGGTGGCATCACGTAGAGAGTCTTTGAAAGCTTTGAGAGGAGTACGGCACTTACGTCCGTAGAGCATCTCATAAGGAGATACTCCTAGAGACTCATTGGGAAGACTTCTGAAAATACACATTATGAGGTCAAGTTGTTTATCCCAATCCTTAGAGGTCTCATTGCAAAATTTCTTTAGGAGTGCTTTAATAGTCTGATGACTACGCTCAAGAGAACCCTGTGAAGCAGGATGATAGGGGCTGGACAATACCTGTGTGATGTTGAACTCTTCCAGTGTCTTCTTGAAGAGATCACTGGTGAAGTTGGTGCCACAGTCACTTTGAACCTCCCTTGGAAATCCATACTGGGTGAAGATCTTCAATAAGTGTTTCACCACAGTAGCAGCCGTAATGTTCTTTACTGGAACTGCTATGGGGAATCTGGTGGTAGGACACAGGATGGTTAGTATATAGGCGTTGCCAGAACTGGTCCGAGGTAAAGGACCAACACAGTCTATAATAAGTCTGTGGAAAGGTTCCGCAGGCACCTGGATGGGTGTCAGTGGTGCTCTGGGGATAGAGATGTTAGGTTTACCTGCCATCTGACATACATGACACTGTTTGACGTACTTTTTGACGTCATTAACCATACCTGGCCAGTAGTAGTCTTGTCGAATTCCGTGGTAGGTTTTGTTAAAACCGTAGTGTGAAAGTGCTCCGTGGGCCAGGTGTAGAATAGTGGGCCGCAGGCTGGTGGGAATCACTAGTTGTTCGACATTGGCCCAATCGTCATCCTCCTTCAGTTTACTGGGTCTGTATCTGCGGTAGAGCAACTCGTTCTCTAAGAAGAACCCAGGGATACTGTCAGGTTGAGTCTCAGCCTGGAAGAATAATGGTGTCAAGGTAAGATCTTCCCTCTGTAACTTACGGAACTCCAACGTGGTAAGATTCGGGGGTAGTTTCAGAGGGTCTTGAGGGACAGCGGTAGCAGTAGAGTCAGCTGGTTGTGGTCGTGCAGCTTGTGCACGGGTGGTCACCAAAACCGGAGGAGAAACTTCATCACTCTCTTGAACCTTTGCTGGAACATACTCAAAGATGGGATTATCCATTACAGAGGTACACACCTGGGGTTTGTCCATGACGATCAGGTTGGTCGGTTGCAGGTCTTCTGCCAAGTCGTTGCCCAGGAGAAGTTGCACTCCAGGCATGGGAAAAGGCTTTTCCCTGATGGCGACTTGGACTTCACCGGTCACGAAGGGACAATCCAGGTGGACTCTGGCGAGTGGATAAGGAGTGGTAGCAGTGAGGTCAGTGATGAAGACGGTTTCCCCGGTGTAGGCGATATTGGGCACAGCTGATTTCAATATTATTGATTGAAGAGCCGCTGTGTCCCTCAAGATCTTCAGTTTGAAACGTCCCTCCGAATCTGAACCGTTGGTAGAGACAGTTCCAGGATACAGGTGTTTACTGAAGAGAGAAAGATCATTAACATGAACACCAACATTCATCACAGGCTTACCGGACTTAGGAGGAGTCTGTTTGGGTTTAGTGGATTCAGTATTACCTTTGTATTGAGACTTACCACATTTATCTATGGTATGTCCATAGAGTCTACAATACTTACAGTACAATTGAGAGCTAGCTTGATCTGTACTCACTTTCTCGTAACTGTACCAAGACTTCTTACTGGAAGGTGGTTCTGGTGTCAGCCGGTGGATGAGGCTGTAAGTGTCAGCCGACTTCGCACATTTTATGTAGTCGGTCTCTTCTTTATCTGCTAAATATAAACGGACGGGAGGAGGTACACGCCTCAAGAATTCTTCAACTAGCATGAGGTTGACGAGTTCTGCAAAGGTAGAGACATGTGCTGCTTCCAGCCATTTCAGAAAATATCTCTTTTTGGTATTAGCAAATTCTAGAAAGGTGGTGGTACTTGCCTTTAGGTAATCACGGAATTTTCGTCGGTAGCTTTCGGTGGAGAGAAGGTAGGCGTCCAACACTGCTTGCTTCAGGGTCTGGTAGTCATTCTCAGATGCTAAGGTACTGAGAGTAACTGCAGCTCTACCTGTAAGATGTACTCTGAGAAGGGTAGCCCATTGGTCGGCAGGCCAGCTAAGTTGATTAGCTGGGTCTCAAAGGTGGTAAAAAAGACGTCGATCTCTGTCTCTACGAACGGTGGCATTAACTTACTTGCATGGGAGACATTGAAACTTACAGGAAGACTAGCGGTAGCTTGTTGGCGCTGAGTGTGGTGTGTAGTTTCCAACTCTAGTTCTTGTCGACAACATGTTAGAGCCATATCAGCTTGCCTCTTGTCATGCTCGCGCTGCATCTCCAGGTGACGTTGTTTTGCTTCTAGCTGTACTCGCTCACGCTCACGGAGTGAGGCGGCCTTTCGTTCCTGTTCTTCCTTCCTGATGGCAGCCTCTCCCTTCTTTAGGGCCATCTCTCTCTCTTGTTGTTCTTTCTTCATGGCGGCCTCTCGATCTCTTTCTTCTTTCCGCAAGGCAGCCTCTCGTTCCTTGAGGGCGGCCTCTCGTTCTTGTTCTTCCTTCTTGATGGCAGCCTCTTCTTTTGCCAGGGCGGCCTCTCGTTCCCTCATTTGGAGAGCTGCTTGCTGTTGCTCCCTCTCAAGTTTTGCAAGTTCTATTTTGAGTTTCATAGTTGCCAAATCATGTTTATCTGCAATAGAATAAGTTTCGTGAGTTTCAGAGTCAATTTTCCCTTCATCTAAGAGGTGATCCATAATTAAGTTATGCAATTCATTTTTGTTGGCTACATGGGGAACATCTAGTTGATACTCATGTGCAAGAGTTTGTAATTCGGTCCTCTTGGCACGACTTAAGTTCCCTATTTCATCCTGCTGGATCTGCACGGAAAGCTTGGAGACGAAACATGGTGAAAATTAGCAAATAAATGTACAACGAATATACTGTTGTGATATGGTGAATGTCAGAAACAGGATAACGTGGCAACTGGTACCTATCCTGTGGAATTTTTAACAATTAATGTTAATTCAAGATGGTAAATGATTAATAAATCAAAGTCGCAGGAAATCTTGTACCCGTACTCACTGTAGGAGAATAAGGGCAAGAAAATCCTACTAAGTAAGCGAAACTGAGTTTCTAAAACAAATGAAACATTTAATTGCTCCAATAGTGAATTAGGTAGTCCAAGAATGTAGGCATACCTTGCCGAGTCTCTATAGGACATAAGCAAGTTTTTCCCACTGAAATGAAATATGATACTTACAGAATTAGCGAACTTTCGTGCTCTGTAAAAAGAAAGCTAATTCCCTCCTAAGTAAATATCATCATCTCTGACCGACGTGTAGGGGTGCGAGTGTCAACTGGTGACGAGAACTGCTGCTGAGGTCCCAACTCGGCAACAAAGTCCGTGCTAGAGGAACTATGGCCCTCTTTATCCTCCTTCGGTTGGATTGCAGAAGATTGGGTGCTATTGACCCGAAAACAAACCAAAGTACCAGGGTACCCAAAATGATGATCTGCCGAAAATATGAGAAATATCCTAGGGACAAAAGGTGGTAAACATGGGTAATAACACGGAGGGAGAGATGACCAATTAAGAGAATGACCGAGGCCTACAGTCACCACGTAATCTAAAGTTGTCTCACACTCACCATATGCTACTCCTGGAATGCACAATTCACACAGCACCATATGAATAATAAAATTGAATCTTGAAAGTATTGAAAAGCAAGTGTATCAAAGCCAAGTGCGCTTACCACAATTTTACGTTCTGGTACTAGTACCTGAGTGAAGCTCCTTGGACAGGCCCCCATGAAA
>WNGS01156627.1:0-14240 GCA_020271785.1 Procambarus virginalis
TTGTGTTCCTCACGTGTTGCCCCAAAAAATGAGGTGATTTAATAAATGCTATGTCCAAGATTACCATCCGAGTGCCGGCGGGGCGGGGAAGTGGTTCATATAGCCTCGGCTATCACTTCCTATTGTCCGGTACGTGATGGTCAAGTGGTTTAAGGCGTCCCTGTACATACCAGTTGCTTGCTCCTGGGAGTATGGGTTCGAGTCACTTCTGGGGTGTGAGTTTTAGTTATCTAGCCTAGGAGACCATTCAGGCTTGTTTATTTGTGTTCCTCACGTGCTTCCCCAAAAAATGAGGTGAGTTTAGATAAAATGCTATGTCTCAAGATTACCATCCGAGTGCCGGCGGGGCGGGGAAGTGGTTCATATAGCCTCGGCTATCACTTCCTATTGTCCGGTCGTGATGGTCAAGTGGTTTAAGGCGTCCCTGTACATACCAGTTGCGTTGCTCCTGGGAGTATGGGTTCGAGTCACTTCTGGGGTGTGAGTTTTCAGTTGTATCTAGTCCTGGGGACCATTCAGGCTTGTTTGCATTTGTGTTCCTCAGTGTTGCCCCAAAAAATGAGGTGATTGATAAAATGCTATGCCCAAGATTACCATCGAGTGCCGGCGGGCGGGGAAGTGGTTCTATAGCCTCGGCTATCACTTCCTTTTGTCCGGTCGTGATGGTCAAGTGGTTTAAGGCGTCCCTGTACATACCAGTTGCGTTGCTCCTGGGAGTATGGGTTCGAGTCACTTCTGGGGTGTGAGTTTTCAGTTGTATTAGTCCTGGGGACCATTCAGGCTTGTTTGCATTTGTGTTCCTCACGTGTTGCCCCAAAAATGAGGTGATTTGATAAAATGCTATGCCCAAGATTACCATCGAGTGCCGCGGGGCGGGGAAGTGTTCATATAGCCTCGGCTATCACTTCCTTTTGTCCGGTCGTGATGGTCAAGTGGTTTAAGGCGTCCCTGTACATACCAGTTGCGTTGCTCCTGGGAGTATGGGTTCGAGTCACTTCTGGGTGTGAGTTTTCAGTTGTATCTAGTCCTGGGGACCATTCAGGCTTGTTTGCATTTGTGTTCCTCCGTGCTTGCCCCAAAAAATGAGGTGATTTAAAATGCTATGCCCAAGATTACCATCCGAGTGCCGGCGGGCGGGGAAGTGGTTCATATAGCCTCGGCTATCACTTCCTTTTCTGGTCGTGATGGTCAAGTGGTTTAAGGCGTCCCTGTACATACCAGTTGCGTTGCTCCTGGAGTATGGGTTCGAGTCACTTCTGGGTGTGAGTTTTCAGTTGTATCTAGTCCTGGGGACCATTCAGGCTTGTTTGCATTTGTGTTCCTCACGTGTTGCCCCAAAAAATGAGGTGATTTGATAAAATGCTATGCCCAAGATTACCATCCGAGTGCCGGCGGGGAAGTGGTTCATATAGCCTCGGCTATCACTTCCTTTGTCCGGTCGTGATGGTCAAGTGGTTTAAGGCGTCCCTGTACATACCAGTTGCTTGCTTCTGGGAGTATGGGTTCGAGTCACTTCTGGGGTGTGAGTTTTCAGTTGTATCTAGTCCTGGGGACCATTCAGGCTTGTTTGCATTTGTGTTCCTCACGTGTTGCCCAAAAAATGAGGTGATTTGATAAAATGCTATGCCCAAGATTACCATCCGAGTGCCGCGGCGGGGAAGTGGTTCATATAGCCTCGCTATCACTTCCTTTGTCCGGTCGTGATGGTCAAATGGTTTAAGGCGTCCCTGTACATACCAGTTGCGTTGCTCCTGGGAGTATGGGTTCGAGTCACTTCTGGGGTGTGAGTTTTCAGTTGAACTAGTCCTGGGACCATTCAGGCTTGTTTGCATTTGTGTTCCTCACGTGTTGCCCCAAAAAATGAGGTGATTTGATAAATGCTATGCCCAAGATTACCATCCGAGTGCCGGCGGGGAAGTGGTTCATATAGCCTCGGCTATCACTTCCTTTGTCCGGTTGTGATGGTCAAGTGGTTTAAGGCTCCTGTACATACCAGTTGCGTTGCTCCTGGGAGTATGGGTTCGAGTCACTTCTGGGGTGTGAGTTTTCAGTTGTATCTAGTCCTGGGGACCATTCAGGCTTGTTTGCATTTGTGTTCCTCACGTGTTGCCCCCAAAAAATGAGGTGATTTGATAAAATCTATGCCCAAGATTACCATCCGAGTGCGGCGGGGAAGTGGTTCATATAGCCTCGGCTAATCACTTCCTTTTGTCCGGTTGTGATGGTCAAGTGGTTTAAGGCGTCCCTGTACATACCAGTTGCGTTGCTCCTGGGAGTATGGGTTCGAGTCACTTCTGGGGTGTGAGTTTTCAGTTGTATCTAGTCCTGGGGACCATTCAGGCTTGTTTGCATTTGTGTTCCTCACGTGTTGCCCCAAAAATGAGGTGATTTGATAAAATGCTATGCCCAAGATTACCATCCGAGTCCGGCGGGGAAGTGGTTCATATAGCCTCGGCTATCACTTCCTTTTGTCCGGTCGTGATGGTCAAGTGGTTTAAGGCGTCCCTGTACATACCAGTTGCGTTGCTCCTGGGAGTATGGGTTCGAGTCACTTCTGGGGTGTGAGTTTTCAGTTGTATCTAGTCCTGGGGACCATTCGGCTTGTTTGCATTTGTGTTTCACGTGTTGCCCCAAAAAATGAGGTGATTTGATAAAATGCTATGCCCAAGATTACCATCCGAGTGCCGGGGGGAAGTGGTTCATATAGCCTCGGCTATCACTTCCTTTTGTCCGGTCGTGATGGTCAAGTGGTTTAAGGCGTCCCTGTACATACCAGTTGCGTTGCTCCTGGGAGTATGGGTTCGAGTCACTTCTGGGGTGTGAGTTTTCAGTTGTATCTAGTCCTGGGACCATTCAGGCTTGTTTGCATTTGTGTTCCTCACGTGTTGCCCCAAAAAATGAGGTGATTTGATAAAATGCTATGCCCAAGATTACCATCCGAGTGCCGGCGGGGAAGTGGTTCATATAGCCTCGGCTATCACTTCCTTTTGTCCGTCGTGATGGTCAAGTGGTTTAAGGCGTCCCTGTACATACCAGTTGCGTTGCTCCTGGGAGTATGGTTCGAGTCACTTCTGGGGTGTGAGTTTTCAGTTGTATCTAGTCCTGGGGACCATTCAGGCTTGTTTGCATTTGTGTTCCTCACGTGTTGCCCCAAAAAATGAGGTGATTTGATAAAATGCTATGCCCAAGATTACCATCCGAGTGCCGCGGCGGGGAAGTGGTTCATATAGCCTCGGCTATCACTTCCTTTGTCCGGTCGTGATGGTCAAGTTGGTTTAAGGCGTCCCTGTACATACCAGTTGCGTTGCTCCTGGGAGTATGGGTTCGAGTCACTTCTGGGGTGTGAGTTTTCAGTTGTATCTAGTCCTGGGGACCATTCAGGCTTGTTTGCATTTGTGTTCCTCACGTGTTGCCCCAAAAAAATGAGGTGATTTGATAAAATGCTATGCCCAAGATTACCATCCGAGTGCCGGCGGGGCGGGGAAGTGGTTCATATAGCCTCGGCTATCACTTCCTTTGTCCGGTCGTGATGGTCAAGTGGTTTAAGGCGTCCCTGTACATACCAGTTGCGTTGCTCCTGGGAGTATGGGTTCGAGTCACTTCTGGGGTGTGAGTTTAGTTGTATCTAGTCCTGGGACCATTCAGGCTTGTTTGCATTTGTGTTCCTCACGTGTTGCCCCAAAAAATGAGGTGATTTGATAAAATGCTATGCCCAAGATTACCATCCGAGTGCCGGCGGGGCGGGGAAGTGGTTCATATAGCCTCGGCTATCACTTCCTTTGTCCGGTCGTGATGGTCAAGTGGTTTAAGGCGTCCTGTACATACCAGTTGCGTTGCTCCTGGGAGTATGGGTTCGAGTCACTTCTGGGGTGTGAGTTTTCAGTTGTATCTAGTCCTGGGGACCATTCAGGCTTGTTTGCATTTGTGTTCCTCACGTGTTGCCCCAAAAAATGAGGTGATTTGATAAAATGCTATGCCCAAGATTACCATCCGAGTGCCGGGGGGAAGTGGTTCATATAGCCTCGCTATCACTTCCTTTTGTCCGGTCGTGATGGTCAAGTGGTTTAAGGCGTCCCTGTACATACCAGTTGCTTGCTCCTGGGAGTATGGGTTCGAGTCACTTCTGGGGTGTGAGTTTTCAGTTGTATCTAGTCCTGGGGACCATTCAGGCTTGTTTGCATTTGTGTTCCTCACGTGTTGCCCCAAAAAATGAGGTGATTTATAAAATGCTATGCCCAAGATTACCATCCGAGTGCCGGCGGGGCGGGGAAGTGGTTCATATAGCCTCGGCTATCACTTCCTTTGTCCGGTCGTGATGGTCAAGTGGTTTAAGGCGTCCCTGTACATACCAGTTGCATTGCTCCTGGGAGTATGGGTTCGAGTCACTTCTGGGGTGTGAGTTTTCAGTTGTATCTTGTCCTGGGGACCATTCAGGCTTGTTTGCATTTGTGTTCCTCACGTGTTGCCCCAAAAAATGAGGTGATTTATATAAAATGCTATGCCAAGATTACCATCCGAGTGCCGGCGGGGAAGTGGTTCATATAGCCTCGGCTATCACTTCCTTTGTCCGGTCGTGATGGCAAGTGGTTTAAGGCGTCCCTGTACATACCAGTTGCGTTGCTCCTGGGAGTATGGGTTCGAGTCACTCTGGGGTGTGAGTTTTCAGTTGTATCTAGTCCTGGGGACCATTCAGGCTTGTTTGCATTTGTGTTCCTCAGTGTTGCCCCAAAAAATGAGGTGATTTGATAAAATGCTATGCCCAAGATTACCATCGAGTGCCGGCGGGGAAGTGTTCATATAGCCTCGGCTATCACTTCTTTTTGTCCGGTCGTGATGGTCAAGTGGTTTAAGGCGTCCCTGTACATACCAGTTGCGTTGCTCCTGGGAGTATGGGTTCGAGTCACTTCTGGTGTGAGTTTTCAGTTGTATCTAGTCCTGGGGACCATTCAGGCTTGTTTGCATTTGTGTTCCTCACGTGTTGCCCCAAAAAATGAGGTGATTTGATAAAATGCTATGCCCAAGATTACCATCCGAGTGCCGGGGGGAAGTGGTTCATATAGCCTCGGCTATCACTTCCTTTTGTCGGTCGTGATGGTCAAGTGGTTTAAGGCGTCCCTGTACATACCAGTTGCATTGCTCTCTGGGAGTATGGGTTCGAGTCACTTCTGGGGTGTGAGTTTTCAGTTGTTCTAGTCCTGGGGACCATTCAGGCTTGTTTGCATTTGTGTTCCTCACGTGTTGCCCAAAAAATGAGGTGATTTGATAAAATGCTATGCCCAAGATTACCATCCGAGTGCCGGCGGGGAAGTGGTTCATATAGCCTCGCTATCACTTCCTTTGTCCGGTCGTGATGGTCAAGTGGTTTAAGGCGTCCCTGTACATACCAGTTGCGTTGCTCCTGGGAGTATGGGTTCGAGTCACTTCTGGGGTGTGAGTTTTCAGTTGTAACTAGTCCTGGGACCATTCAGGCTTGTTTGCATTTGTGTTCCTCACGTGTTGCTCCCAAAAAATGAGGTGATTTGATAAAATGCTATGCCCAAGATTACCATCCGAGTGCCGGCGGGGAAGTGGTTCATATAGCCTCGGCTATCACTTCCTTTGTCCGGTCGTGATGGTCAAGTGGTTTAAGGCGTCCTGTACATACCAGTTGCGTTGCTCTCTGGGAGTATGGGTTCGAGTCACTTCTGGGGTGTGAGTTTTCAGTTGTATCTAGTCCTGGGGACCATTCAGGCTTGTTTGCATTTGTGTTCCTCACGTGTTGCCCCCAAAAATGAGGTGATTTGATAAAATGCTATGCCCAAGATTACCATCCGAGTGCGGCGGGGAAGTGGTTCATATAGCCTCGGCTAACACTTCCTTTGTCCGGTCGTGATGGTCAAGTGGTTTAAGGCGTCCCTGTACATACCAGTTGCGTTGCTCCTGGGAGTATGGGTTCGAGTCACTTCTGGGGTGTGAGTTTTCAGTTGTATCTAGTCCTGGGAACCATTCAGGCTTGTTTGCATGTTGATGTTCCTCACTTGTTGCCCCAAAAAATGAGGTGATTTAATAAAATACTATAACCCAAGATTACCATCCGAGTGCCAGCGGGGAAGTGGTCATATAGCCTCGGCTAACACTTCCTATTGTCCGGTCGTGATGGTCAAGTGGTTTAAGGCGTCCCTGTACATACCAGTTGCGTTGCTCCTGGGAGTATGGGTTCGAGCACTTCTGGGGTGTGAGTTTCAGTGTATCTAGTCCTGGGGACCATTCAGGCTGTTGCATTTGTGTTCCTCACGTGTTGCCCCAAAAAATGAGGTGATTTGATAAAATGCTATGCCCAAGATTACCATCCGAGTGCCGGCGGGGAAGTGGTTCATATAGCTCGGCTATCACTTCCTTTTGTCCGGTCGTGATGGTCAAGTGGTTTAAGGCGTCCCTGTACATACCAGTTGCATGCTCCTGGGAGTATGGGTTCGAGTCACTTCTGGGGTGTGAGTTTTCAGTGTATCTAGTCCTGGGGACCATTCAGGCTTGTTTGCATTTGTGTTCCTCACGTGTTGCCCCAAAAATGAGGTGATTTGATAAATGCTATGCCCAAGATACCATCCGAGTGCCGGCGGGGAAGTGGTTCATATAGCTCGGCTATCACTTCCTTTGTCCGGTCGTGATGGTCAAGTGGTTAAGGCGTCCCTGTACATACCAGTTGCGTTGCTCCTGGGAGTATGGGTTCGAGTCACTTCTGGGGTGTGAGTTTTCAGTTGTATCTAGTCCTGGGGACCATTCAGGCTTGTTGCATTTGTGTTCCTCACGTGTTGCCCCAAAAATGAGGTGATTTGATAAAATGCTATGCCCAAGATTACCATCCGAGTGCCGCGGGGAAGTGGTTCATATAGCCTCGGCTATCACTTCCTTTGTCCGGTCGTGATGGTCAAGTGGTTTAAGGCGTCCCTGTACATACCAGTTGCGTTGCTCCTGGGAGTATGGGTTCGAGTCACTTCTGGGGGTGAGTTTTCAGTTGTATCTAGTCCTGGGGACCATTCAGGCTTGTTTGCATTTGTGTTCCTCACGTGTTGCCCCAAAAAATGAGGTGATTTGATAAAATGCTATGCCCAAGATTACCATCCGAGTGCCGGCGGGGAAGTGGTTCATATAGCTCGGCTATCACTTCCTTTTGTCCTCGTGATGGTCAAGTGGTTTAAGGCGTCCCTGTACATACCAGTTGCGTTGCTCCTGGGAGTAGGGTTCGAGTCACTTCTGGGGTGTGAGTTTTCAGTTGTATCTAGTCCTGGGGACCATTCAGGCTGTTTGCATTTGTGTTCCTCACGTGTTGCCCAAAAAATGAGGTGATTTGATAAAATGCTATGCCCAAGATTACCATCCGAGTGCCGGCGGGGAGTGGTTCATATAGCCGGCTATCACTTCTTTTGTCCGGTCGTGATGGTCAAGTGGTTTAAGGCGTCCCTGTACATACCAGTTGCGTTGCTCCTGGGAGTATGGGTTCGAGTCACTTCTGGGGTGTGAGTTTTCAGTTGTATCTAGTCCTGGGGACCATTCAGGCTTGTTTGCATTTGTGTTCCTCACGTGTTGCCCAAAAAATGAGGTGATTGATAAAATGCTATGCCCAAGATTACCATCCGAGTGCCGCGGGGAAGTGGTTCATATAGCCTCGGCTATCACTTCTTTGTCCGGTCGTGATGGTCAAGTGGTTTAAGGCGTCCCTGTACATACCAGTTGCGTTGCTCCTGGGAGTATGGGTTCGAGTCACTTCTGGGGTGTGAGTTTTCAGTTGTATCTAGTCCTGGGGACCATTCAGGCTTGTTTGCATTTGTGTTCCTCACGTGTTGCCCCAAAAATGAGGTGATTGATAAAATGCTATGCCCAAGATTACCATCCGAGTGCCGGCGGGGAAGTGGTTCATATAGCCTCGGCTATCACTTCCTTTTGTCCGGTCGTGATGGTCAAGTGGTTTAAGGCGTCCCTGTACATACCAGTTGCGTTGCTCCTGGGAGTATGGGTTCGAGTCACTTCTGGGGTGTGAGTTTTCAGTTGTATCTAGTCCTGGGGACCATTCAGGCTTGTTTGCATTTGTGTTCCTCACGTGTTGCCCAAAAAATGAGGTGATTTGATAAAATGCTATGCCCAAGATTACCATCCGAGTGCCGGCGGGGAAGTGGTTCATATAGCTCGGCTATCACTTCCTTTTGTCCGGTCGTGATGGTCAAGTGGTTTAAGGCGTCCCTGTACATACCAGTTGCGTTGCTCCTGGGAGTATGGGTTCGAGTCACTTCTGGGTGTGAGTTTTCAGTTGTATCTAGTCCTGGGGACCATTCAGCTTGTTTGCATTTGTGTTCCTCACGTGTTGCCCCAAAAAATGAGGTGATTTGATAAAAATGCAATGCCCAAGAGGCCATCGAGTGGCCAGGCAGCATGGCTATAGCACTTCCTTATGTCCGGTCGTGATGGTCAAGTGGTTAAGGCGTCCCTGTACATACCAGTTGCGTTGCTCCTGGGAGTATGGGTTCGAGTCACTTCTGGGGTGTGAGTTTTCAGTTGTATCTAGTCCTGGGGACCATTCAGGCTTGTTTGCATTTGTGTTCCTCACGTGTTGCCCAAAAAATGAGGTGATTTGATAAAATGCTATGCCCAAGATTACCATCCGCCAGCGGCCGGCGGGGAAGTGTCATAGCTAGGCTATCACCTTTGGGTCGTGATGGTCAAGTGGTTAAGGCGTCCCTGTACATACCAGTTGCGTTGCTCCTGGGAGTATGGGTTCGAGTCACTTCTGGGGTGTGAGTTTTCAGTTGTATCTAGTCCTGGGGACCATTCAGGCTTGTTTGCATTTGTGTTCCTCACGTGTTGCCCCAAAAAATGAGGTGATTTGATAAAATGCTATGCCCAAGATTACCATCCGAGTGCCGGCGGGGAAGTGGTTCATATAGCCTCGGCTATCACTTCCTTTTGTCCGGTCGTGATGGTCAAGTGGTTTAAGGCGTCCCTGTACATACCAGTTGCGTTGCTCCTGGGAGTATGGGTTCGAGTCACTTCTGGGGTGTGAGTTTTCAGTTGTATCTAGTCCTGGGGACCATTCAGGCTTGTTTGCATTTGTGTTCCTCACGTGTTGCCCCAAAAAATGAGGTGATTTGATAAAATGCTATGCCCAAGATACCATCCGAGTGCCGGCGGGAAGTGGTTCATATAGCCTCGGCTATCACTTCCTTTGTCCGGTCGTGATGGTCAAGTGGTTTAAGGCGTCCCTGTACATACCAGTTGCGTTGCTCCTGGGAGTATGGGTTCGAGTCACTTCTGGGGTGTGAGTTTTCAGTTGTATCTAGTCCTGGGGACCATTCAGGCTTGTTTGCATTTGTGTTCCTCACGTGTTGCCCAAAAAATGAGGTGATTTGATAAAATGCTATGCCCAAGATTCCATCCGAGTGCCGGCGGGAAGTGGTTCATATAGCCTCGGCTATCACTTCCTTTGTCCGGTCGTGATGGTCAAGTGGTTTAAGGCGTCCCTGTACATACCAGTTGCGTTGCTCCTGGGAGTATGGGTTCGAGTCACTTCTGGGGTGTGAGTTTTCAGTTGTATCTAGTCCTGGGGACCATTCAGGCTTGTTTATTTGTGTTCCTCACGTGTTGCCCCAAAAAATGAGTGATTTGATAAAATGCTATGCCCAAGATTACCATCCGAGTGCCGGCGGGGAAGTGGTTCATATAGCCTCGGCTATCACTTCCTTTTGTCCGGTCGTGATGGTCAAGTGGTTTAAGGCGTCCCTGTACATACCAGTTGCGTTGCTCCTGGGAGTATGGGTTCGAGTCACTTCTGGGGTGTGAGTTTTCAGTTGTATCTAGTCCTGGGGACCATTCAGGCTTGTTTGCATTTGTGTTCCTCACGTGTTGCCCCAAAAAATGAGGTGATTTGATAAAATGCTATGCCCAAGATTACCATCCGAGTGCCGGCGGGGAAGTGGTTCATATAGCCTCGGCTATCACTTCCTTTTGTCCGGTCGTGATGGTCAAGTGGTTTAAGGCGTCCCTGTACATACCAGTTGCGTTGCTCCTGGGAGTATGGGTTCGAGTCACTTCTGGGGTGTGAGTTTTCAGTTGTATCTAGTCCTGGGGACCATTCAGGCTTGTTTGCATTTGTGTTCCTCACGTGTTGCCCCAAAAATGAGGTGATTTGATAAAATGCTATGCCCAAGATTACCATCCGAGTGCCGGCGGGGAAGTGGTTCATATAGCCTCGGCTATCACTTCTTTTGTCCGGTCGTGATGGTCAAGTGGTTTAAGCGTCCCTGTACATACCAGTTGCGTTGCTCCTGGGAGTATGGGTTCGAGTCACTTCTGGGGTGTGAGTTTTCAGTTGTATCTAGTCCTGGGGACCATTCAGGCTTGTTTGCATTTGTGTTCCTCACGTGTTGCCCCAAAAAATGAGGTGATTTGATAAAATGCTATGCCCAAGATTACCATCCGAGTGCCGGCGGGGAAGTGGTTCATATAGCCTCGGCTATCACTTCCTTTGTCCGGTCGTGATGGTCAAGTGGTTTAAGGCGTCCCTGTACATACCAGTTGCGTTGCTCCTGGGAGTATGGGTTCGAGTCACTTCTGGGGTGTGAGTTTTCAGTTGTATCTAGTCCTGGGGACCATTCAGGCTTGTTTGCATTTGTGTTCCTCACGTGTGCCCCCAAAAATGAGGTGATTTGATAAAATGCTATGCCCAAGATTACCATCCGAGTGCCGGCGGGGAAGTGGTTCATATAGCCTCGGCTATCACTTCCTTTTGTCCGGTCGTGATGGTCAAGTGGTTTAAGGCGTCCCTGTACATACCAGTTGCGTTGCTCCTGGGAGTATGGGTTCGAGTCACTTCTGGGGTGTGAGTTTTCAGTTGTATCTAGTCCTGGGGACCATTCAGGCTTGTTTGCATTTTTTTTGTGTCCTCACGTGTTGCCCAAAAAATGAGGTGATTTGATAAAATGCTATGCCCAAGATTACCATCCGAGTGCCGGCGGGAAGTGGTTCATATAGCTCGGCTATCACTTCCTTTTGTCCGGTCGTGATGGTCAAGTGGTTTAAGGGCGCCCTGTACATACCAGTTGCGTTGCTCCTGGGAGTATGGGTTCGAGTCACTTCTGGGGTGTGAGTTTTCAGTTGATCTAGACCATTCCTATTGGGGTTCATTTCATTAATCATCACCAGTAAAAGGGTGTCACTAGCTCTCGAATTCTGATTCAGATGACTCCACGTTCTCGACGCGGGAACCGACATGGTCGGAGGAATACTTCATTCCGTCCACCACCTCGGAACTTGATTATGATGGTAAATCTGATTGGACTCCATTCTATCGCCGTTTCACATCATATGCAGCGGAAAAAGATGGAGTGGTAAGACTTCTCTAACTAACTTGGGTGGTGTTTAAGGGAAAAGCTAGTGATTTCTATAACCGAATACTAGACCGTGAACCATCCATTGATTATACTCGCATGATGCACAAACTTGTAAAGAGATTCGGGGATAGGGAAGTTTAGACGTGGCAATAATGAAATTTTCTCAGGCCCACCAGGAGCCTGGTGAAGACATCTTTGAATGGGCTGATAGAGTCCAGCATTTGGCCCATCGAGCTTACAAACATCTGGAACGGGGAGAGGAAGAGCAGATGGCAATCATGCGATTTGGCCAAGGTTTGTTAGATAAGCGTTTGGCAGAATACATTTTCAACGCTAATATTTCGTCCATGGAAAAAGCCATTGATAGGGCTCAAACATTTCAGCATAATTCTGTTGCTATTCACGGGTTGACAGGGTCATCCTCAGTTAGTTCCCAGCAGCAGAGGCCAAGGGCCAGCAGTGCGGATAAATGCTGGGTAGACCGTCCCGATATGAACAACCAGCCAGGAGTAATTTAGCTTTCCACCCCGCTCAAGGACACCACAAAATCTCCAGAGTCGTCACCGGCTAATAGTTTATCAGGCCAGGGTAAGGGGGGTCTCCGGCAAACAACTGCTGGATCAGGATCTCCATCTCTTGAGGGAATTGATGCAAAATTAGATAAGTTGACAGGCATGAACGTAAAACTAGACGAAGTCGTCTCAGGAATCTCAGGGGTTCGTGACAAATTGGACGAGGTATGTGAGGGTTTAAGGCGTCTCACAAACGCCATCATATCACCTCGGGGCCAACGCACCCCATCACCTAGGAGGAGCAATAATTGTTACCTATGTGGGGAAGAGGGTCATTTTGCTCGTGATTGCCAATCGTCTAGGAGTGGCTGGAACGAGGGTCGTAAACAGGAAGAGCGGCACAACGATTATCATGTTTCATTCTTGGAAGAGGACCAGTCTTTAAACAAAGATGGGTCGGCTCAAGAGGCCTAGATTCGACCCATAACTTGCCAGGCCAGCAGAGAGTGGTTATACCACCTCCAAGGACACAAAGTCCTTCTCAAGAGTTCAAATCTTATACCCTTCAAATACCAGCACTGGATATTCATCGGGAAGATTGGCCATCCAATCAAACATTTGCAGAAGGTGCACCTGAAATGATAGCACCGGAGGACGAAAAGGCCATGGACGACGGAAAGATGTCGCAGGATGAAGACGACGTCTATCAACAGGAGGGAGTTGGTTTAAATTCCAGCGAGTAGGTGAGGAGGAAGAATTCCCTCAAGAAGAGAATTATTATTCCCCCAGGGAGGGTGAGGCAGACCTACCGGGCACATCCGAGGGTATTGATAAGCAGGAAAGGGAGGAACACGAACAGATAACCATTAGGCAATTACGGTCTGGTTCCATGTTCTGGATCCCGATTCAAGTAGAGAACGTATTGGTGAAAGCAATAGTTGACACAGCGGCAGAGGTCACAATTATTTCTCAAGAGGTTATCAACAGTTGATACCCTCACCCCGGTAATAAGACGGATCACACTCAATACCGCGGGAAAATGTATGTGTATTCCAGGAACACTGATAGGGCCAGTTACATTATTAATTGCTGGAGGAACATTTGAAGTAAACATATATGTAGCACCAATTGAAGATAACATGCTATTGGGGCTGGATTTTATGAAACGTCAGGGCATCAGCTTGGCTTTGCCGCAATCTCAAATGATATTAAAGGGACAAATTATTCCTATGCAACTGGGAAGGGAAGATGTACCAGACCCGAACTTCAATCCTTGCATAGCTAAAGTGGCAGTATCCCAACACACGGTCATTCCACCTCGGTCAGTAGCGAACGTCCTATGTGAACTGGACAATAACATGCCCAATACCTAGTGAAAACCTTGAACCACGGGGAGGAGCCAATTCCTTACAGAAAACAGGGCTGTTTAAATCACAATTCGAAAATGCGTCCTCAGAAGAAAATAAAAGAAAAACTAGCAGTAAGTCAGTTTCTGGAAAGCATAGATCCAATTGCTTTCCCTTGGGATCCTGGAGGTGAGATGTGTGGAAAGTGTTGTTCTGTCAAGGAAGGAACCAAGGAGCGGCGCTTAGGTGTAAGGACCATTACTAGGGTGAACCCCTAGGAGTAAATCTTGAAAAAAAAAAAAAAAAAAGCTGCAGTGTAGTGTGTAGTGTAAATAAATCATGATCAGTTCAGTGCACCAAAACAGTACTACTTCGTTCAATCACAAGAATTAAATCAACGAAACACCATATCAGTACAATAATCATGAACAATTTCACAAAGAAGTACATTCTATTTTTAATTGTTAAATGTTTCTCTTAATCAAACCAGAAACATTCTCTTCTGTTGCTAAATATACCATTCCACCCTCAATATGAAGCCGGTGGAGGGTTCTTTCCAAAAGGCATACTAAGTTTAAATTAAGGTTCTAATACACCCCTTACTTTATAGAGACGGGGGGAGTGTGGAGGGATCCATATTCAAATACCCGCCAGAGTAACTTTTTAGATTAGCCGCTCCTGATTGGTGGGCGGCAGGTCGACCCCGTGCATCTGCGCATCACCCGCGCGCATGCCTGGAGGCGAGAAGGAGACCAGAGAAGAACCGCACCTGACCGAGAACGGACCTGTTGGTAACGCCCCCTGGACTGTGGTTATCCAGTACCCCATATTGGCCAGATATCTTTGGACCTCGCCATCCTCGCCCCTAGAAGCCATCGTATTGCTTCAATCACCCTGGGAGAAGACTTCAGGCTAAAGGTGAGCCGCTGTTTCCCCCGTTTTCTCCACATTCTATGTACGTCGATTACCACGTGGTTGGTCAGCCATAACCCCTAGGCGACCACCTCCACATGTACATAATA
>WNGS01156634.1:0-13263 GCA_020271785.1 Procambarus virginalis
AGCCTTTAGCCAGATGTGGGATGTTTTCTTTTTTTTTTGCTGTCACGACTGCAATGCGTACGTCGCCAATGTACATGTGGCAGACGCTTCACGAAGCTGTCGGAATTAGCAAAATAGAAAATACGAGAGCAACCGTACAGGGCCTGGGAGCAAGGTCGAGTTAGAGTCCTTGTGGGTCTCTTCTCAGACTAGCCTCACCTGGTCCTGCTCCACGTTGGTCGTTGGAATCTCCTCAATGATGTAACACTTTAAGGGACTCCTAGGGTCCTCATCAAATTTATAGTTTAGTGACTTACAGGCAACTCGGTGTTGAAGACACTTAGAGCTGAAGGCTTGAGTAATATTGGCAGTATTCAGAAGTGGTTCAACGGAAACACCGCATAAAGCTTAACAGTAGTTTATTTACTAACTTAACCACTAATACACAGGGTGCTTGATTTACTTTCGATTGGCGTCAGCAAAGCTATGGTTGCATTAGCGAGACTCTTGACGTCTGGCTAATCGACTCGTATCCACTCGTGGAGAAACACCTAACTTAACACAGTTGACAGCCAATCACTAACACGGCAACCTAACTGCCGGTATGCAAAGGGATCACAAGAGTTCCAACCGGATACTCGGTAATGATGATATGCAATAAACACAATAATAATCACACAATAACTAAATGTGTGGTGTATGTGAAGCTCACATTCACAGACGAGTGAAATGCAGTGATACCACACAGATAAACACGCATTCACCGTCGATTCACCTATAACCTGCGACAGGTATAAGAAGGTGAGAACTGTGGTTGATCCCTCAGATCAACACAGACACAATAAACAATGACAAGATCTTGTACTTACAGATAAGGTACCTTTCCTTACGCACTCACTCAGACTCGTTTATACAAGCACTCGTAGGTGGCCTGATAGCTGGTTTCGCTCGTAGACACGGAGGGTACTTGCAGTATCTTGAGATGATTTCGTGAGTAAAGCGTGCTGTATGCTTAACAGACAGACACACGCGCACACACTGGCCCTGACGGTGCGTGAGGTGGTGACGTCACGTAGGAGTGAGGGCGGCGGCGGCTGGCGGCGGCGCGCTCGGGCGGCAGCGGCTGGCGGCGGTACCATGCACTACACTGTACACTGTGGTACAGGTACACTGTGGTAATGTCACACACAGATTACTTAGGCGTCGGCACTGCCTTAGTTCACTCTAGGTCACTCACGACGATCTTTGTCACCAGGGGTTACCTGATACCAGTCTGTTTCGCTCTGGAGATTTGTCACTTTAGGCTTCTAAACAATATATTCCCACTCGTGATTCTGGCGAGTGTGTGGTATATCGCAAAGACGCTGAGTTAACTTGACGGTGAGGGATAGACGGTGATCAGTCTATTGGCCGGTAGAACAGAACACGTCCTCTGGGTATGGTCGCTCTCACGTGAATGAGTTTGCAAGGGTGCCGGGCATCTCGTGGCACACAACACAAAAGGAGTTACAATTTGACCAATAGCATTGCAGCAAATGAGCGGGAACCAATCATATTAGCTCGTTCGATGAGCAGTAGCAGGAGTGACGTCATGAACACGTCATAGCTGTTATTCCGATCGCGCCGGTTGACCCCAGAGGTCAGACGCTGCTGGCGCCTTCCCCTCTGTCTCAGCGGGCACCAGCCATGTACTCACTGACCCTTTGGTAGCAAGTATACTTAGCTCCCTGTATCTACTTCCTGCCTAGACCTACGGCGGCCTACGTATCATAAAAGTGTTCCTGGTTAAGTGGGCATTCTGGAGATACCCAACATGCCAGGAAACTATCCAGGATTAAGAGAGATAGGCTTTGTGCACGAAGATCTGTGCACTGCAATGCCATTCAAGTCAGCTGTGGGAGCATCTTGGGAGACATACTCCCACACTTAATTTAAATTATGCAGGGGCCATATCGTACGTTACAATGGAATCCGAGGCCTTGCCTGTTGTATCAATGATACAACTTCTTCCACTCTACCAATTACCGTTGGAGTGCCACAGGGCAGCATCTTAGGACCTCTGCTATTTCTTATATATATCAATGATCTGCCTAATGTCTCTAATATTCTTAAACCTATATTGTTTGCTGACGATACGAATCTTACCTATTCAGACCCCAACCCACATACACTAAATAATGTTGTGAATAATGAATTAAAAAAAGTCCACTTATGGATGTCAACTAACAAACTAACATTAAACATAGAAAAGACTTACTACATCTTCAAAATCAAAATCAAAATCAAAATGTTTATTTAGGTAAGGTACATACATAAAAGTGATTGTACAGAGTGATGGAGTAAATAGATAGGGCTAGTACATACACTGCCTAAAGCCACTATTAAAAACTAAAAAAAAACTACGCAAAGCGTTTCGGGCATGAAAAACTTAAATGACTAAGGCTTAAGACTAATTGAGCATAAGAAATAAAATGAGTTGAGAAAAACAAAACAGTTAAGAAGGGGGGAACATGGCTGAAAAAGCAGCACAAATGCAATTCGGTCGACAAAACAGCGTCATTTAAAACAAAAACAGACATTGGTTGACAATAGAGGGGTAAGGCAGGTTACAGGGAATTTATTAGGTATTTCTTCGTTTTTCTCTTAAACTGGTTGAGAGAGGCACAGTCTTTAACATGGTTGGGAAGGTCATTCCACATTCTGGGTCCCTTGATTTGTAAAGCATTTCTAGTTAGATTAAGTCGTACTCTAGGAATATCAAAACTGTATTTATGTCTGGTGTGGTGCTTATGGGTTCTGTTACAACCTTCTATGAAGCTTTTGAGGTCAGGATTGGCATTACAGTTCAGCGTTTTATATATGTATAATACACATGAGAGAATGTGAAGTGACTTAATGTCTAACATATTCAGAGATTTGAGTAGGGGTACCAAATGATGTCTGGGGCCAGAGTTGGATATTGTCCTAATAGCAGCTTTGTGTTGAGTGATTAGAGGACGTAAATGATTTTGGGTAGTAGAACCCCAAGCACAAATACCATAGTTGAGATATGGATAGATGAGGGAGTAATAGAGAGTCACCAGGGCAGGGCGGGGTACATAATATCTGATCTTAGAAAGAATGCCAACAGTTTTTGAAACTTTTTTAGATATATTTAGAATGTGTCCCCGGAAATTCAGCTTGTGGTCAATGAGAATGCCAAGGAATTTGCCATCTAATTTGTTACAAATTTGGGTATTGATTTATTTTGAGATTTATATGATTAGAGGATTTATTGCCAAACAGAATATAAAAAGTTTTGTCAATGTTAAGGGTGAGTTTGTTAGCAGTTAGCCAAAGATGGACTTTCTCTAGCTCAGTATTCACTGTGGCATTTAGAGCAAGGGGGTCAGGACTGGAGTAAATGAAGGTTGTGTCGTCAGCAAACAGAATTGGTTTGAGGTGTTGGGAGGCATTAGGAAGGTCATTAATGTAGATGAGAAAGAGGAGAGGGCCAAGTATGCTGCCCTGAGGAACACCAATGTTGATGGGTAGGGTGGGAGAAATAGTCGCTGTATGCAAAGCAAACGGCGAAATTTCTGGGGGCAGAAGAAAACGTAATACCATATCTGTGACTAACCGTCCATGGTTTCGTGCGCATCACGCTGGGGCATTTAAGCGCGTCCAGGGGACTCGGCCACTCTTGCTGGCCGTCTCCCGGACGTTACACTACAAACGCCCAGCGATGGTCCAGCAGCTGAGGGGCAGCTGGCGGCGTTCTATTATTAATTGTTATTTTCTCTCTTAATTTGTTATATTATTTATTTTATTATTTATTTCTTAAAAATTTTTAGTATTTTATTGTATTTATTTCCCTTCGTTGGTCTCCGGAGTGGACAGTGTTCACATTACTATTTATATTTGTTATTTCCTATTGCTTACCTTACTTTCCCAGCCGACGATCCAGCAGTGGTGGCACAGCCGGAGGCCCGGAGGAAGCCGGAGAGCTTCCTGGCATTAAGTTGGTACTGAATGATTATGTTAGGTTGGGCTGACCTAACCTAAACTACACTAACCTAACCTAACCTAACTTAACCAAACCAACCCGAACCTAACCTAACTGGCGCTTGGTTCGTCATGTTTATTTGGCGTCGCCAGCTCTTTATTTCGTCTAATTTTTTAATAAAAATATATTTTTCCAGATTAGAATTATATGCCGGAGCAGCTGGCCTTTCTCCATTATCCTAAGGTACAGCCCTGCCCGTGTTCCCCTCCACGCCAGCGTGTGCTGCGCGCTGTTGTAGTTGGGATTGTCCCCGGTGCCCGGCGTGTACCCAGCGCCTGTCCCGGCTGCTGATGTTCCGGCGGAAGTGGTTCCCGCCGATGGTCCAGCAGCCGAGGGCTGGCATGCTGAGCTAGCCCCTGGGGCACAGCACAGCTGCTGTTGTTCCGGCTGATGTGGTGCCAGCCGATGATCCAGCAACTGTTGGCACAGCAGGTGGTGAGCCAAGCTGAGCATGCCCCTGGGGGCCGTGCACAGCTGCTGTTGTTCTGGCTGATGTGGTCCCAGCCGATGATCCAGCAGCTGTTGGCACAGCTGGTGGTGATCCAAGCTGAGCATGCCCCTGGGGGCCGAGCACAGCTGCTGTTGTTCCGGCGGGTGTGGTACCGGGCGATGTCTAGCAGCTGAGGGCACAGCTGGCGGTGTTCCAGCTGTGCATGCCCCTGGGGGGCTAAGCACAGCTGCTGTAGTTCCGGCTGATGTGGTACCAGCCGATGATCCAGCAGCGGATGTCATAGCTGGGGGTGTTCCAGCTGAGCATGCCCCTGGGGGCCGAGCACAGCTGCTGTTGTTCCGGTGGGTGTGGTACCGGGCGATGTCTAGCAGCTGAGGGCACAGCTGGCGGTGATCCAGCTGTGCATGCCCCTGGGGGGCTAAGCACAGCTGCTGTCGTTCCGGCTGATGTGGTACCAGCCGATGATCCAGCAGCTGATGTCATAGCTGGTGGTTTTCCAGCTGTGCTCGACCCCGGGGCCAAGCACAGCTGCTGTTGTTCCGGCTGATGTGGTACCAGCCGATGTCCCAGCAGTTGATGGCACAGACGGTGCTGTTCCGCGCTGAGCATGCCCCTGGGGGCCAAGCACAGCTGCTGTTCCGGCTGAGGTGGTCCCAGCCGATGACCCGGCAGCTGACGGCACAGCTGGTGGGGTTCCAGCTGAGCGTGACCCAGGGGGCCAAGCACGGCTGCTGTTGTACCGGCTGATCTGGTCCCAGCAGCGGACAGCCCAAATGGCGGCCCTGGGGGGCCAAGCACAGTTGCTGTTGTACCAGCGGAGGAGGGGGCCCAGCCGAGGGTCCAACAGCTGAGGGCGCAGCTGGGGGCGTTCTATTATTCCTTGTTATTTTTCTTTATTTTGTTACATTATTTACTTTATTATTTCTTTTAAGTTTATATTTTATGGTATTTTAATTCCTTTTGTTGGTCTCCAGAGTGGACAGCGTTCACGTTACCATTTATATTATTTGGTATGTCCTATTGCTTACCTTACTTTCCCAGCCGACGATCGATCCAGCAGCTGTTGGCACAGCTGGAGGGCAGGAGGAAGCAGGAGAGCTTCCTGGCATTATGTTGGTACTGAATAAATGTTAGGTTGGGCTGACTTAACCTAAACTACCCTAACCTAACCTAACCTAACCTAACTTAACCAAACCAATCCTAACCTAACTGACGCTTGGTTCGTCGTCTTTATTTGCCGTCACCAGCTATTCATTTCGTCGCATTTTTAATAAAAATAATTTTTTTTCGGATTAGAATTATGCTGGAGCAGCCGGCCCATCTACATTATCCTAAGATATAGTCCTGTCGTGTTCCCCTCCATGCCCGCGTGCGCGGCGCCCTGTTGTAGTTAGGATTGTCCCAGGTGCCCGGCGTGTACCCGGCGCATGTCCCGGCTGCCGATGTTCCGGCGGAAGTGGTTCCCGCCGATGATCCAGCAGCCGAAGGCTGAGCATGCCCCTGGGGGACAAGCACAGCTGCTGTTGTTCCGGCTGATGTGGCGCCAGCCGATGATCCTGCACTCTGACGGCACAGCTGGTGGTGTGCCAAGCTGAGCATGCCCCTGGGGGCCGAGCACAGCTGCTGCTGTTCCGGCTGATGTGGTCTCAGCCGATGAGCCAGCAACTGTTGGCGCAGCTGGTGGTATTCCAAGCCGAGCATGACCCTGGGGGCCGAGCACAGCTGCTGTTGTTCCGGCGGATGTGGTCCCAGCCGATGTCTAGCAGCAGTGGGCACAGCTGGTGGTGTTCCAGCTGTGCATGACCCTGGGGGGCTAAGCACAGCTGCTGTAGTTCCGGCTGATGTGGTACCGCCAGCTGACGGCACAGCTGGCGGTGTTCCAGCCGAGCGTGCCCCCGGGGGCCAAGCACAGCTGCTGATGCTCCGGCGGAGGTGGTCCCAGCCGATGGTTCAGCAGCCGAGGGCACAGCTGGTGGTGTCCTATTATTAATCTTATTTTCCCCATTTTAGTTCTTGTTATAATTTTATTTATTATTTATTTCTTTAATTTTATAATTTTATTGTATTTGTTCTAGTTCCCAGCCGACGATCTAGCAGCTGAAGGCTCAGCTGGTGAAGTTCCGAGCTGAGCATGACACTGGGGGCCAAGTACAGCTGCTGCTGTTCCGGCTGATGTGTTCCCAGCCGATGATCCAGCAGCTGTCGGCACAGCTGGCGGTGGGCCAGCTGAGCATGCCCTGGGGGCCAAGCACAGCTGCTGTTGTTCCGGCTAATGTGGTCCCAGCCGATGATCCAGCATGCCGCTGGCACACCTGGTGGTGTTTATTATCAGTCCCGGCTGATGTGGTCCCAGCCGATGATCCAGCAGCTGGCGGTGTGCCAGCCGAGCATGCCCTGGGGGACAAGCACAGCTGCTGTTGTCCCGGCTGACGAGGTCCCAGCCGATGATCCAGCACGCCGATGGCACACCTGGTGGTGCCACAGCTGTGCACGACCCCGGGGGCCAAGCACTGCTGCTGTTGTTCCGGCTACTGTGGTACCAGCCGATGATCCAGCACCTGATGCCACAGCTGGTGGCATTTCAGAGCTGAGCATGGCCCTGGCGGCCAAGCACAGCTGCTGTTGTTCCGGCGGAGGTGGTCCCAGCCGATGATCCAGCAGCTGATGGCACAGCTGGTGGTGTTACAGCAGGGCATGCCCCTGGGGGCCAAGCAGAGCTGCCGATGTTGCGGCGGAGGTGGTCCCAGCCGACGCTCCAGCAGCTGAGGGCACAGCTGATGGTGTTCCAGCTATGAATGCCTCTGAGGGGCTAAGCACAGCTGATGTAGTTCCGGCTGATGTCCCAGCCGATGATCCAGCACGCCCATGGCACACCTGGTGGTGTCCCAGCTGTGCACGACCCCGGGGGCCAAGCTCTGCTGCTGTTGTTCCGGCTGCTGTGGTACCAGCCGATGTTCCAGCACCTGATGCCACAGCTGGTGGCGTTTCCGAGCTGATCATGCCCCTGGGGGCCAAGCTCAGCTGCTGTCGTTCCGGCTGACGTGGTCCCAGCCGACGATCCAGCGGCTGGTGGTGTTACAGCAGAGCATGCCCCTGTGGGCCAAGCACAGCTGCCGATGTTACGCCGGAGGTGGTACCAGCCAACGATTCAGCAGCTGAGGGCACAGCTGGTGGTGTTCCAGCTATGATTGCCCATGGGGGGCTATGCACAGCTGCTGTAGTTCCGGCTGATGTGGTACCAGCCGATGATCCAGCAGCTGATAGCACAGCTGGTGGCCAAGCTCAGCGGCGGGAGTTCCGACTGATGTGGTCCCAGCCGATGATCCCGCAGCTAATGGCACAGTTGGCGGTGATCCAGCTGAGCATGCCTTTGGGCCCAAGCGCGGCTGCTGTAGTCCCGGCTGACCTGGCCACAACCGATGTTCCAGCAGCCACAGGCTCAGCTGGCAGTCTTCCAACAGAGGGTGCCCTAGTAATGAAATTTAATTAACCAGTCATTACGGTTATTGTAAAAAAATTAATTTGTTAATTATTTAACCGTTAGGCTTATTCGTCATTATGATTTATTAATTACTACTATATTTGCTTATATGCTGCCGTGTCTCAGCAGCTGAAGGCCCAGCTGAGCACGCCCTTATATACATCCATTGTTTATGTGTATGTAAATTAATTACCGTATCTTATGCTCCGGAGGGCTCAGCTGGTGCTGTTGCAGCCGAGCTTGTCAGCCTCCCTCTTTATTCACGTACGTTTGCTGTTCCTTGCATTTTGTCATTCTTTATTCATTTCTAATTCTTGTATTATATATTGCCAGCTGGCGGTGAGTAGCTGAGCACGCCCCAGGGGAACGAGCCCAGCTGCTGAGGTCCCAGCCGATGCGTAGGCTCAGCTGGTGGCGTTGCAGCTGAGCATGCTCGGTCACCCAACTATTTATACACGACCGCCGTTTCTTTACACTTCGTCATTCTTTATATTCAAGCCCAGCTGCTGGGGTCCCACACGACGATCCAGGAGCCGTTGGCACAGCTGGTGGTGGTTCATCTGAGCATGCCCTTGGGGCTCTGCCAGCTCCTGATGTCCTGGCCGAACACTTTCTCGCAGCTAGGTACAGCTGACGAGGCTGCAGATGGAGTGTCCTAAACGAGGATCTGCACGAGAGTAGGGAAGAACGCAATTTCTAACCATTCTTAATATAATTTCATTACAGTTCTCATTCGTCTTGTTGGGCGTAAGTGTTTCTGCAGTGCCATGCCACCTCACACCCCTCATACCTTGGCCTGTTGGCGTTCCTTGGTACCTCCCCGCTGCTTGGCGAGTCGGACTTCGCCACACTATATGCAGCCCTAGGCGCCCCCACAGTACTCCGGCTGCACTGTGCCCTAACATTGACTTATAATTTATATTACTTAATATAAATTGTGTGTATAAAAACATGTATTATAATACTTTTTAATTTTAAAAAGTTTATTATATTTAAATCTATATTCTATTTATTTATATATTACTTATTGTATATATTATTATTTATTAAATTTATTTAATAATTTGTAATTTGTATAAAATATTTATATGAATTATAAAATATAATTTTCATTAATAACTGCCGTGCCGGTGCGTACTAGTTACTTGACGCTGGCATTTACTCCTCTTAGTTACGACGGAGGAGGCGTCCGTTTGTCCCAGGAGTTGCACTTATTGTATCTGGCAGTACCACGCTAGGCTTTTCAGTTACTCCCCACTCAGTTATGCTTGGGGCTTCACCCACTTCCACCATTCCTGCCTTTCGCAACAGGTGTCGCATACAGTTGGCCCACACTCGCAGCCGCCAGTCAAATTATGGTGCGGATCCTATGTAACTGGGCCTCTGCCTTTTTGTTAACTCGGCACACCATCTCCTGCCCACCCTTACTGCTTTGATAATTCCAGATCCACGATCGAACGAGGACGAGGAAATCCTGTGATGATCGAGGAACACACGGCGTGGCCCGAAAGGCGGAACACGGCTCTCATGCCCCCCGGGAGAGGTATCCTGGGAGACGAACTACCCGCTTCCAAGCGGACACCTCCACTCAGCACCCGCGGGGCTCACCAGTGACAACAGCCGACACGGGGTCGACCCTGGGGAGTCGGCCTCGGAGAGGACAGCGTTCACATTCCCACACCCGCCCTAGGGCCAGACATCAGGTCTGGTCTCTGTGAGGGCGGGCTACTACGACGAAGAAAAACACGGGAACGACCAGTCATTCCCCGCGGCGACAAGCGCTTCCTACATGGAGTACAACCCCGGCGCTATGTACTCCACCCAGTCCACAGGCGGGGGCTTCCCGCCTCCCCGCTCCTCGGCTCGTCAAGATGGTACTCCGACGGCCCTCCAAGCGAGCTGCGTCTCCTCGCAGCATCTGCCTAGTAGGCCCGGAATGGTACCTTTTTCAGTCAGGATCATGTAAGACTGACTGTTTTTTAATGGCCTCTCCGGGCATACGGGCACGCTTACGGCCAAGGTACCGAGAAGGCATGTACCCACTTTTGCAGCCAGCTTCCGCTCGCCCTTCGGGGGTGGGGGTTCCGCGCCGCTGGCCCTCACGGGATTGGGGGTGCTCCGACGGAACCCCCAAAGTGATAAGCCAAGAATACCAAGAACTGGAATTACCGCAGTCTAATTACAGATTTCACGGCAATTGAATTACATTAGCATGATAACGGCTATCCATTATTTGCTGTATAATTTTTTATGCCCATTCACTATTCATTATGAGGCAGTATTTATTTATCCATTTAGTCGTTATAATTAGCCTATGCTTCTTCATGCAAGAACTTCATTAATAATCATTTATGATTATTTTAATTTGTGATAAATTTCGTATTAATTACTTTGTAAGTAATTTATATAATAATTAATTTTGTAATTAATTTATAATTATTATTTTAAGTAATTAATTTATATAATTAATAATAAATTAAGCCCCCACGTGGTGCGTTTTCTTCCAACCCACAGAAATATAAATGTTTGCTCAGTATGTGGTAACTTTACACACACACTAGCAGGGATGGAGATATAAGGGCGCAAAGCCCCCACGACGAATATTCGCAGGGTCGACACAGGGCAGTTGACTAGGCTTTATCCAAAACATAAGGGAAAGTAAAAAAAGAAAAATGGAGACGTGGCTGGAAACGCACACCGGATACTTAACAGATGAAGAATTTTGCAATAATGAAACTTGCATTGTGTATCCTGTAAACTGCATATCTTGCGTTCAGTACGGGATGGCGAAGGACATATCAGTGAAATACAAACATGCAAGCGCCTATAGTGAACGCAGGCCTTTGTATAATCTCAAGAGATGTGTTCCCCATGACCGCCCAATTCCTGGTTCAATTCACATCTCCAATCGTCGAGCTGAAAATCTCTGCTGCAGTGCAATATGGGATAGGGGCGCCTGTAGAGAACAATGAGATCGGCAAGTCGCATATAGAAAAATCCAAAGATCGCGATATGCTCGCTGGATTAAAAGAAGATACAACACAAAATCGCCTCATCTATTTCAAAAAGCCATAGAAGCCATAACGAGATTCATCAAATCTTCTCCGGAAATCACACGAGTTGTATTACCTGTGGGTATTGGTCGTACCTGCGTTCAAAGAGATGAAGTTTGAGAGGAAACTTATCTTCCAATTATTGAAGATCTGTATGAAAACTTAAAACATTGCGATGTTAATGTATATATTAGTGCATAATGACCAGAGTTTCCAAGGAAAAAAAATGTCCCTGATAACTCTACAATGCGCAGTTTGTCCCCACGCCGGCGTGAAAAGTGTATATAGACCCCTTTCCGAGTCACTACCTCACAAGCCAGCACTATGAAGCTTCCCACCCTGATTGGCAACTTTGCCTCTTTGCCCATCTATAACAATCGTGATTGTCTGCTCTATGATTTGGATGCGACAAGTGTGCAGTTGAGTGAAATGGTACACACTTTATGGAACGATACCCCTATGCTCGATTGCATCGGAAAAACCAGCCGTACAAAAATCGCGCCGTTAGAACTGAGAGAGATATCCCCGGCCTCATATTTGTTGGCGAAGCACCCGAATTCTGCAATAGGATGGAGACGACCCCTATGAAAGTTATGCTGTTTTACCGCACCTTGTTGGATTAATCACCCAGTTTACCAACGGTCCAGCGACGCCATCTTCTTAAAAAAGCCCAGGCACGAAGCATGGAGTTTGGATGAGCATTTTTATGACGGCCTGAAAATGATACCAAATACCAAAGATGGCGTTGGTTTGACAAAGCTTTGCGAAAAGCCATTGAACATATTCTTCAGAGAAGCCGAAGAGGACAAGTGGGAAGGATTATTTTCCCATATGGGGTTGGGCAAGGCTTGCGGGCAATATCTCACAAGTGGCGAACGCAACATATGGGAGACTAAATATTTCCCTGTGATGTGCAAATTAGCTCAGAACTGCAAGAACGTGGTATAGCGACTTTAATTATATGTCCTGTAAATAATGACACGCCAACTCGCTCTCCAACCCATGGCATCTTTAGACACAAGATTCCACGTATGGCCATTCCACCTGTTTCTACGAATGATAAAGACTGTGTTTCTACTGTCGGACCTGCGGCTGACATGAGAGAAGACGGGTCAGCTGTCGTGGAAGATACCACGAGCGTTGCTGTGGAAGATGATCCATCTACCGGCACCATGTCTGTTACTGTAGGAGATGACGTGCTCACTATTGTGGAAGATGACGACGATGAAGACCAAGAGAAATGGAATATAATGAAGATGAGATTAGAAAAGCTGTAGAATCTATATTGTAATATTTCACATGAATTAAAAAAAAAAAGTTAACCTGTATTTTATTTATTTTTCCCAATTTCTCTATACACACACACACAAAAAAAAAAAAAAATGTTGACCTGTATTTTACTTATTGTTTCCTATTTTCTCTGTACAAAAAGAAAAAAACTATGAATTACATATTATAAAACCCTCTAACAACTCTGTGACAAGGTGCTATATAGATGAAGGTTATGTTAAAAACTTTTTTAATTGCTTCGAGATGTGTTCCAACTACATGCGAGCAAAATTACGGCGACTCAAAGATTTTATTATTGAAGTGGATTTCCCCAACGATGATATATTTAAAACCCAGGGACTGTATTGTGTATGATCTTCCTGCCCTACACCAGTTTTCTAATGGTTATTCCCAACAGCTGGTGGGAAAAATCCTTATGGGATAGTTGAAAAGAAAATATGCCCTGAAACGCTTTGTGCCGTAGTTACAAATCGTGCACCCAGGAATATAATCCTCCCCGCCACCAGAACCTGATGTGCAGCCTTATATCATAGCCCTCATATGTCAGTATAGTGTAGGTGCATCTATTGAAAATAATGACATTAACCAATTTCATATTAAGCACAGTAAAGATATTGATCTAGTAGTAGGATTTCGGAGAGCCAACTATCAACAGACGCTGGTGTTTTAAAAAGGCCGTGAGTCGCATTATGAGAGAAGCCAAGAGTAATAATCTATCAAACGGATAGTTATGCCATTTGGTATAGGCTGCAATTCTGGAGTGGGATGGTCTAAGCGGGTTGAGAAGAAGATTGCTGGCATCTTATTACCCTACACTGCTCATTTGGCCCATGTAATGAAAAAATGCAAAAAAGAATTTGTGCTGTGCGTCTTAAACAAGATGGAGCAGGGAAAGGTCAAGCACCGCCACAAGTATTGAAAAGACCATCCAGTAAAAGGAGGAACTTTAGATCTTATTACACTA
>WNGS01156640.1:0-11578 GCA_020271785.1 Procambarus virginalis
GCTTCCCATAGGCGTGAGAGGGTTGGAGGGTCATTTGCGGTTTCTGACAGAGAGGAGAGGCACTTAAGATGCACTGGGGGAGTGACGGTAATGGGGTGTACCATCCACCCATCCATCCACAAATCCCTCCATCCACCTATCCATCCACCCTACATCCACCAGCCATCCACCCATCCATCCATCATCCCTCAACTCCATCCAGCTCTCTCTTCTCTACTCTCTCTCTCTCTCTCTCTCTCTCTCTCTCTCTCTCTCTCTCTCTCTCTCTCTCTCTACATTATATGCGGGTTACACAATGCGTCAAGATGTATCTACGTGCTGCTAAACAGTCCAAACTCTCACAAGACAGTCATACAGGCAGGACACAAAGGGTCAAGGACACCCTCAATTCATTTAGCTAATCAAGTTACAATCATGACGCGTCAGTTAGAAAATTCAAATAAGTCTGCACATCATCGCGTGAGACGTGATCACTACCTACAAATTTTGTTAACTGTGATCCCAACATCAGCTCTCCCAATAAATATCATTGAAATGTAAGCGTGTTTTTCTCAATCTCCATCACCTCTTCTTCCCACACCGTTACTGCAGACCTTGTAACACACAACGTCACACACCATTCATTCACTATCCCTTAGGTGAGCAATGTTCCCCACATACAAATTCCAACACAGAATGTTCAAAACTCCTGAATGAGTGAAACATCAACCCGTCTCGCTAGGGTCTAACCTTCATGCTGGTTTGAGGCGTAGTGACATGGGCGAGGTAGTGGGATGACCCTACCCTCACCCCATCCACCCCCACCATTCCCCCATCCCCACCCACTCCCACCCCCCTTTCCAAGCCCAAACCATCGAGCATCACTTCACCCTTCCCAGACCGGATGTTCTGTGCAAAGCCTTTAGTATTATTTCTGATCATATGTCTAACCTTGTATCGTAACGTGACCAACATGGTAACATCATTCTTTGCTCAAATAGCATTTTTAAGAGTAACGAGAGTCATAAGGTGATCTTCAATCTCATTATTTTTATAGCAAATCATAATTTTTTTTGTAAACACATCTGCATGGGATACACATAGCAGTCAGTCAGTGGTCTCTCTCTCTCTCTCTCTCTCTCTCTCTCTCTCTCTCTCTCTCTCTCTCTATTCAGATCATTTAATAGCTGGGAAAAGTATCATCATTTCCTTTCTCCTGCTGCCGCTGTTCACGTATCTTTTTCATTTCACTTGACTGACAGCTCACCAGAGGATGGAAGACTAATGTCAATTTTCAAGCCCCCCATCTCTCACACCCTTATAACCCTATAACGTAACATGATCAACATGATGACGTCGTTCTCTGCCCAAATATCATTAATGTAACGTGACCATCATGGTAACATCATTCTTTGCCCAAATATCATTTTAAGAGTAACGAGCAACTTTCGGTCAGTTGTCTGAATATTGAAATGTGAACCGTGTTAAATTGACTTGTTCATTATCCACGAGTTCAAGCTGCCTTGAACTCGGACCTACATTATCCAAAACAAACTTTCCGCTATCCAAATAAATATAATTTGAAAATGTGCGCGTGTCTACTCATTCCATCTCGTCAGGGTCGGACCTTGTGTCTTCCCTAGCGCGAGTTTTTTTTTTCACTATCCATCGTCCTTCGCGCTCATCAGCCATTAGTGATCGTGGTTCCAGCAGAAAAAAAACAGAGTCTACTGACAGTGTGACAGTTTAGCCCTCTGTAACTCATTGTAACGCAAATCATCTTTCTGCAATCCAAATAACATTATATCGTTACGTATCGCGTTTTACTGAATGAGGGAAACATTTTACATCTTAATAGGTGTCTCGAGTAAATGAGCGAACGAGCATTCTAGCGGTACACCTCTTGAAGTGTGACAGACGTCTGGCCAGCTGGGACCGACGCACACATGCTCTTATGTCGGCTAACCTACACTCACATCCGACGACACATGCTATCACATCCATCACACACATTATTTCCTTAACCATGTAGTCTCTCTCTACATTTCTCCTAGCTTCTACCATCACTCAGTAACTCAGTAAGTCAAACAGCAAAGCGGACTGAAGACTCTAATATGTTATGGGATAGACTGCTTCACTCTCGAGTTGAGTCATTAGTGAAATACACGGCTTCAGTTTGGTGAGACATAGCATCTAGCTCACCAGAGGATGGAACACTAATGTCAATTTTCGATCCCCCATCACACTCACCTTTATAACTTTGTAACGTAACATGACCAACACGATGTCATCGTTCGTTGCCCAAATATTATTAATGTAGTGTGACCATCATGTTAACATCGTTCATTGCCTAAATATCATTTTAAGAGTAAGAGTAACTTTCTGTCCGAATATCATATTGATATGTGAACCCCATTTAGCCAAACACAATATCTCCTTTACATCTCATACCATACCATATAATATTACTGTCTACCAGTTTTTAGCCCCTGTAACACATTGTAACGTAACGCGAAATCAAATTTCTACAAACCAAAATATCATTTTTAAATGAAGTTTGACTTAGTCCATCTCCTTTACATCTCACACCATATAATATTACTGTCTACCAGTTTTAGCCCCTGTAACACATTGTAACGTAACGTGGAAATCAACTTTTCTGTTGACCAATTAGCATTATTGAAAATGTAAATCATGTTTAGCCATTACATCCAAACACAAGTAAAAAAATATTACCACAGCCCTGTTTAGTTCTTGTAACACATTATATCGTTACGTAACGCAACGTGGAAAATCATCTTTCTATCTGATGACCAAATAACATTTTTGTAAATGTGAAGCTTTGTAGATTTAATTTTAAACAAAGGTGTGTCACTAGTCCACAAACTAAGAGTGGTGAGTCAGGAAGAATGTCTTTGTGAAATATGCACAGAAGAGTTTGGGGAGATATGATCACTACATACCTACAAATTCTAATATTTTTTGTTAACTGTGTGATCACGACATTTACCTCTTGGTCTCTTGTTCCGCCTCTCACTAGACAATAAACACAATTTTGTATAATTTCTCGACTAAAATACCACTCTGAAACATCTTTACACTTTATTTTTTCATTGTCACGTGCACAGCCATCAAAGGAAATCTCACTACTGCATGGATGTCTTGTGTGTTAAATATACGAACCTTTCCTAGCTTATCATTTTTCTTTGTGAAACTTATATGTGATGATCATATCTCCCGAGTCCACACAATAACCCACACATCACCCATCTTCAGTTTTCAAATCACAGCTCGCATCTAATTTACTGTTATTTTTTTTTTTTGCAGAAACTATGTTTTGAGAATATGCACAATGTCACCAATTACTGTTCGTATCAGCATCAAAGTCCTTTCAGTCATCAAAACAAGCAGAGGTGCAGCATAATCCACCAGAGATCTGATGTATGCAAGGTACACCATTTTGACAATTCCATCACCGACACACCTTAGCGAGATGACTGTGCTCAGCAATAGCCTAGCACTCTTAATAATTTTATTCAAGCACTGATAACATAGCATAATGTAAGATTTTTTTTCACATTTCATATCGCGTGTGTAGATTTAGTTTTAACAAAAAGTGAAACACGAGAGCATGAACTAATAGGGTTGAGATAGGAGGAAAGGCTTTGTGGACGGCTAGTCATAACTTAACATATCAGATATGATTTCACAGAGTTTTAACCTTTTGCAAGTTTTTCAGTGTTTCTCTTCACTTGTGCTAAGTGAGTCAGACAAAATGGGTCATTTCATTATTAGCCAAGGCAATACGCCATTAGCTAGTTAGTCAAAACATATAACACGCATTATTTCACAGGAATTTTTTCTAGCAAATATGCTTCCTTTAAGCAGTTCAACACATCAAACATCAGCAGTCCGCGAAATTCTCTTTAGTCAATAATCATCCTTTACAGTATTTCTTGACTAAAATAGCACTCCAAACATAAGTGGCCATTTTTATTCACACTGTCACACTTAGTCAATAATTTGTTTCGCAGAGTGACAAGTTATGCTTAGTGACGAGATTTCACGCTGAGCATAGTTTTTAAGAGAGTTCACACTGTATTAATTACGGTCACGGATATCTTATGTTATGTTTATGAAGATCTTTACTTCTTATTTTCTTATTTTTACCCATTCCCCTGCACCCTGCTTTTCAGCCTTCACATATTCTTTTCAAATCAACTTGGCTTACTGTTTTTCCAGTAGATTTGTTTCACATTACATATATTAATCTACTTTCAAATTCAGTTCAGTTTCTTTTCAATATCACAGCTTCGTTGTTCCCCTGTCAGTATCCAGTTCATCACCTCACATATATATATTACTGTCACTAACCTTGTATTGGCTGGCTTCGACATTCAGTTTACAACTCAGTAAGTGTTTACTGAATGCAAAATCGCTACATGTGTGGTCATTTAGTTTAAAGTTTCCCAATCTTAAAATATTACTATCATCATCAACCATACATTGGCTGGCTTAGTCTTTCAGTTTACAACTCAGGGAGTGTTTACTGAACGTGGAAATTGTCACATGTGTGGCATTTAGTTTAGTTTCAAGTTTCTCAATCTTAAATTAAATACTATCATCAACCCCGTATTGGACTCTCGGGCATTCAGTTAACCACTCGGTAAGTGCTTACTGAACGTCGAAATCATTTCATGTGTGTCCATTTTTTACTTGAACCCGTCTCCACTCCAAACCGGACCTGCGGTCCGAGTCGGGATATATATATATATATATATATATATATATATATATAATATATATATATATATATATATATATATATATATATATATATATACACACACACACACACACACACACACACACACACACACACACACACACACACACACACACACACACAAATCTTATTAGCAGGATACTCACAATGACTATACAACCAAACGTTATTCACAGAGACTAAGAGATCACACATAATTGTGTTGGGTACTTACAATTGTTAGTTGAATTTCCCACGCTTTCCAGTTGCAGGACGGAATAGGTGAAATTCAATCCGTAGGCGTAGACAGTGTTGCTTAGCGCAATGCTAACATTTTCAGTGCGTTTTCCACAGATGAAAGGACAGTAAGGTGCTGCAACTACATGTCGACTGCGAGGGGTGTCCTCCCCCTCCACCCAGCCACCTATTAAAGTATAACAGAAACTGCATATGCAGTAGTCCACAGATTTGGTGAAGTAGAATCCATCGCTTGCTAAATCCCTGGGCAAAAGCCAGTCAAGACGCCATCCCACAAAAGTGTCTAGTCTCATCTGCTCACAACGCAATCGTTCCATGCTGCGGAATGTTTTGGTGCGAAAGACGTCCATGCTGGTCGAACACTCAAAATTGTGGTAAAGACCAGACCTTTCCCGACCTATTTATCCTCGAGAAAGGGGTGACACATTTCGCTACATATTCATTGAGAGATCTATGTATCGGCTTAAAGGTAATCTCGACTAGTTTAAGCAGAGCTGGTAGGAAAGATGTAATAGTCAGCTTCGCGTTGATGTGAAAAAATCTAATCTGATCTATCCAGTAGATAGATTAAACTTCAATCCAGTAGAGGATTGAAAGTTTACACACACTATAAACACCCGTCCAGGGAGAGTAGTTTTGTCGGAGATAAATGTGTTATATACACACCACGGCCTTAGACTAATTTCTATAGTGAACGAGATGTGAAGGAATATACCTAGCGCTCCTCAACTTAGAAAAAAAAATCCAAGCGTAGTGCAAAGTCAATATAAAACCTCATTGTTGAGATTATAGCATTACACCAATCTTACTGCTAGAAAGGACTATAATCCACGTTTATTAAATAATAATAATAATAATAATATATATTTATTATATAAATAAATAATATAAAAATACATAGCTACAGAGTGAGGTTAATCAGTAACTGGAAACTAACCTGAGAGCCTGCGCGCGTGCCACACACGCCCCGATGAGGATAAAAAGGGGGGTGGCTAGATCATACTAATTCATTACTGCCCGCGCATCACATCCCTGTGTTTCATATATATCGCGTTGGGGAAAAGATCTCCATAGCCAAAATGAACTCTGTAGAAATTCATCAGGGATACATGACGGATGAGGAGTTTAACAATCGAGAGTGCTGCATTGTCTACTCTGTAAATTGTATATCATGCTCCCCCTACGGCATGTCGCAGGACATTGCTGATAAGTATCCTCACGCCACCGCTTACGCCAGAACGCAATTGTATAATCTAAAGAGATGCATCAGAGAAGACCGTCCAACACCCGGATCCATTCACATCAGCAGAGGCAGTCAAGGACCAAGCATAGTAGCCTTGGCAACTCAGTATGGATTAGGGAAGCCTATTGAGAGGAATGCTATTGCTCAAGCCATTACCGATAAATCAAAAGATTACGCTATGGTTAAAGGTTTGCGTGCTGATACGAAAGAAAATCGCTTGTTATACTTGGCGAAATCTTTAGAAGAACTCATATTGTATATTGAAGATACTGAGGAGATCAAGAAAGTTATTCTCCCTTGGGGTGTAGGTATGTCAGGTCGTTGTGAAGATGTAGAGTGGGAAAGTGCTTACCTCCCCATTATTCAAAATCTGCAGAGGAGTTTAAAACCTTATAACGTCAAAGTGATTTTAGCCTGTCCTAGGGAAACAGGGACGAAACAAAACAGGAAACCCACTAACCTTCGCACAACCGTATAAAGGGGTGACTGCTCACCGCTCTCAGTCTCACTTCCTCTACTCATTAGCTAAGATGTTGACGACTGTAGCTGGCAGCCTTTCATCTTTTTCGGAGTACTCTTACTCCGATTGCATCATCTACGATATGGACGCCACTAGCGTGATGATGAGTGAGGTGGTTGAAGAATTATGGACTCGTTATCCTTATGCTCGCATTCATCGGAGCAAACTACCTTACAAAAATCGTGCAGAGAGAAGAGATCGAGTCATGCCTGGAGAGATAGTCTATGGTGAACCCCCACAATTCAACAATCGAATTGGTGACGACCCTCATCTACCTCACCTCATTGGATTAATATCACATCACGCCGGAGGGAAATCGTCTAAACCCCTAAACATGACGATGAAGGAAATCAAGACGTTAAATGCTACCGACCCGCACTACTACAGAGGCTTACAGTTGGATACAGAAGAAATGCGTCGCTATTGGTTTACAAAATCTCTGCGTAAGGCCTTCGCAGTCATCTTAACAAGAGAAGAAGAATATAAAATTAATCGCATAATTTTCCCCTTTGGACTTGGGATGGGCTGTGGTCAGTATTGGAAGAGCTACAATCAAGAAGTATGGAGACTGAAATATCTACCCATAATGTTGAAGTTGGAGCAGCATTACCAGCGTCGCGGGTTGAAATTTGTGATGGTTGACTCTGCGAGGAATGCTATCCCTGCAGCATTGCCTACACACGGTGTGCTTACACATAAGTTAAGTGAAGGCGTTGCCTCTGCTTATCATCGGATGAATAACAACAATTCGAACGTGGATGTGGTCGAGGGTGAATGTGAAACTACAAAACCTCCTTGCAGAGCTGTGCCTATAATAGACCTCACAGGAGATATTGAACTCATTGATTTAACAGTTGACTAGAAATATATAATCTACTCATTTTATTTATTTACTATTGTTACCATTTTTCCTTTGTTTGCAATTAATAAAAAAAAATAATAATAATATACTCTGTTTATTTTTCCACTTTAACAGTTGAGTGTGTTTACAGATGTAATAGAGGAATGAAAAGAGTAAATGGTAACTCTATACTGTATATAATCCTTACATCCGCAAACTTGCGTTTAATATCTGACAAGATGTGTTCAAGGTATATGCTTCATAAGCTATCATGTCTTAAAGATTGTAAAGTAGAAGGTGATTATCTAGCATTGGATGAGTTCCGTCCTGGTGACTGTATAGTGTATGACATTCCTTCAATTCACGCCCATTCTGGAGGAATGTCATGCGAGATCTGGGAGAGGTATCCTTATACACGACTACAACGAGCGATTCAACCATTAAGTAACTATGTGGTGGAGACTGACCGCATCAAAGTAGGAGGCGCGGTCTTTTCTCCTTCTCCGTCACCGGGAAGCGTACCACATGTTATAGCTATTGTGACCCGGTATGGCGCAGGCCCGCCAATAGAAAATAACGCTGTTAGCAAAAAAATTCTATTAGAACAGTGTGAGGAGGACAGAGATTGTATAATGGAGGGACTCCGCAATGATACTAAGATCAAGAGACGATGGAGCTTTAAATTATGCATTAATCAAATTTTAAGCATGACTAAGCATCATAATTCAATCAAGCGCGTTAAAATTCCTTATGGGTTGGGTATGATTGACAGTGTTGACTTGAATCCAGATGAGCAGCTTGAATGGGAGGTTAACTACTACTCAGCTCTGGCTCACTTAGCCATGGTGTTAAAAAAAAATGGAAAACAACTCATAATAGTTGAAAAAAAAAAAAAAAAAATGAAGACGATTAGTGGATAATCTATCTTAGCAAGATAAATATGTAAGTTATTGTCTTACCAAGATAAATATGTGTCTTATATTATGCCTACCGGTTATTGAAAAACTATTTTTCCATCCACTATGTTAACACCATGTGACTGCATTATGATGTGATATGTTTACCAGTTGTTGAATAAAAAGTCTGTCAAGATAAAAATATGTAATGTCTGTCAGTTATTGAATAAAAACGTATTAAGAGAATGATAAACTTTTTTCCATCCACTATGTTAACACCATGTGACTGCATTATGATGTGATATGTTTACCAGTTGTTGAATAAAAAGTCTGTCAAGATAAAAATATGTAATGTCTGTCAGTTATTGAATAAAAACGTATTAAGAGAATGATAAACTTTTTTTCCATCCTCTATGTTAACACCAGTCTCTGTTTTTTTTCTAACTAGAATTTATAGGTGGTGAACATGTCTCCCAAACTCATCTGTGCTTATTTCACAATTATATAATACATGTAATTGAGTGGGAGTAAGTCTCACTTACTTTTCATAATGTTATTTGGACTGCTGAAAAAGATGATGAGTCTGTTTTTTTTCTATCTAGAATTTATAGGTGGTGAACATGTCTCCCAAAACTCATCTGTGCTTATTTCACAATTATATAATACATGTAATTGAGTGGGAGTAAGTCTCACTTACTTTTCATAATGATATTTGGACTGTTGAAAAGATGATGAGTCTGTTTTTTTCTATCTAGAATTTATAGGCGGTGAACATGTCTCCCCAAACTCATCTGTGCTTATTTCACAATTATATAATAATAATACATGTAATTGAGCGGGACTAAGTCTCACTTACTTTTCATAATGATATTTGGACTGTTGAAAAGATAATGTTCACGTTACGTTAGGTAAAAACTGCCACACTGTCAGCAGTCTCTGTTTTTTTTTTTTCTGCTGGATCGAACGATTACAATAGGCTGATGTGTACACAGGTCAGACCCTAAGAGAGGAATGAGTAGAAAAAAAAAAATTTTTCAATGATATTTATTGGCCTAGCTGATGTTGGGATCATAGTTAACAAAATTTGTAGGTAGTGATCACGACTCACGATTAATGTTATTTGGGCAGAGAACAACGTTGGCATGATGGACATGTTACGTTATACGGTTATAATAGTGTGAGAGATGGGGGGCCCGAAAATTGACATTAGTCTTCCATCCTCTGGTGAGCTGTTAGTCTAAGTGAAATGAACAGTGGCAGCAGGAGAAAGGAAATGATGTTACTTTTCCAAACTAATAAATGATCTGAAGAGAGAGAGAGAGAGAGAGAGAGAGAGAGAGAGAGAGAGAGAGAGAGAGAGAGAGAGATGGATGGATGATGGATGGGTGGGTGGGTGGATGGGTGGATGGTACACCCCATTTCCGCCACTCCCCCCAGTGCGAGGGGGCGGTAAGTGGAATAGTGAGGCCCCACTGCTGCTAGCTACATCTCCATTACCTTAACGAAACCGCATTGGCCTGGCGGAAGTAACGGCAGTCAATGCGCACCCTCTGGGAGGAGGAGATAAGATCACAGTTACAAGGAAATGCTTTCAGTTTGACTCTGTGCAGTGGGGCCGTACACTCACACACCCTCTCTGTGGTCTTTGAAAACACTTAAGGGTACGTGGGCAACGGTGTACATCCGTTTTGGACTGACCCCTTCCATGCATTTGTTACATAAAACAGACCTTATCCGCCAACTGGTACATCTTAAGAGAGACTCAGCCCTCTCACCCTCCTCCACACTTCCTGTCTTGTATGGCCGAACTATGTCCCAAAACCTCCTGTAAGGGGAAACTAATGGACGTCCTGGATCGCCAACAGCTGCATTGGGTGAGAAAAAGTTAAAAATAATGACTCATCTTAACTCCGGAAGATATGGCCACACCAGCTACATGGAAATACAGTTAGCTAGTGAAAGGTGACCAGTACACATAAAACAGACCTTCTATGCCTACTGCTCCCGCATCTCATTCACATCTTAAGAGCCTCTCCTCTCTCTCTGTCTGTCTGTCTGTCTGTCTGTCTGTCTGTCTGTCTGTCTGTCTGTCCGCCTGCCTCTTTCTTTCTCTCCTACCCTCCCAATCTACCTGTCTACAGATTGGATGATTGGCTAGGATGACCAGAAGCTTCGATGGACTGAATGAAAGCCTTTCCACATCTGTCTGCTAGCTAAACAACCAAGAAGTCTTATTATTATCGCTGTAAATCGCTTAAGTGTATAATAAAAGAATATGTGGACCTGGTCCATACCACTCTAGAAAGTAAGGGAGGGGAGGGAGAGGAGGGGGAGGGGAGAGGAAGATATGATCACACCGCTACTTGGAAATACTCTTCAGTTAGCCACTGAAAGGTGGACAGTAGGCACTTCCTGCCCGTGTATGGCCCAACTAATGGACGTCCTAGATCACCAACAGCTGCGTTGAGCGGGAAAAAGTCAAAATAATGGCTCCACCTGTCTCCTCACTTTCCCCTCCTTCTCTCGTCTTAACTCCCTGCCCCCTCTCAGGTATTGGGGGTCCCCCCTCCCTCCACATGTCCGCATACCAAGCACATAGCTTCCATCCCCTACCCAACGGAAGCTGACAAACCACAAAAACCACAAATGGCCTAAACACTCAGGCATGAGGGGAGGTCCCCGCACTCTCCCTCAGACTCCCTATCCTCTCCCTCCCTCACCCCTGCCCCTCCCCTACCCCAACAACATATGTTGGGTCCTCTAGAGCACTCATACTCTAGACGCATAACAATACATAGTCTTTAATCATAAACTATTATCTACACACAGGATTAAGTCTATGGAAAACAAACATACATATTCATTTACTCTTAACAACATATCCACATACCTCTTACTTAGCACATACCACATAGCCCTACATACCCCCCAAACAACATGACCACAATCTTCCCTGACCACATACCCAAACACCTGATGCTTACACGCGTCCGACCCCCACAACTTCCGGGAAATCCCCGCGCGTGCCTCTAGTCCTAGGGTTCACCTGGCAGATGGCGCGCCCGGTTCTAGTCCC
>WNGS01156645.1:0-10006 GCA_020271785.1 Procambarus virginalis
GATGATGACGCGAACCTGATTTATACCGGCCTTCTACCCGTACGTTTCCATTTGGGGTAAATAAACGGTGTGTAAACACTGTCATATATTGCCTATGACAAAATAGCTGCGGGCGGAATATTTGTTGATTCGGTTAATAGTTTGATTTGTTTCGCCTGTAAATAGTTTGCGGGTTCGGTTAATTTTTTTATTTGGTTTTTTTTGTTAAAGAGGTTAAATGAAACGTCTTGTATTTTTTTTTGTTGAGTGGATTATTTATCCCTCAGTGATAATTAAAATTGTCCTTGACCCCACATGAATTTTATATCAAAAAACACCTTGCTAAAGTATCGAATTTTGAATTTTGGTCTTCCCCTTTATCACACCATAATCACCGTACTCGGCATTGCCCTTTCCAAAATAGTAGTAACGTTGTGGTCCGTGAAATTTCATCATTCCAAATAGTATTTATTTCGTTCAAGAGTTTGCCTAAAACATATCGTGTCCAATAACATTGTTTTGGTCCCGGGCTACATAATAATCCCTTATGATTCTAATGTACATCGTCGAATAGATTTATAAATGCCATCCAATTGATCGTCTTTATTGCGGATATGCGGCACGAATGTTTTTCCATGTTTATAATACGAAAGGCCTTTTCCTTTGCCTCTGCTTCCTTACCTTGTTCGTAATTGCTGATTTGCGGGGGTTTTGGGTTTACCATCCCAGGGTACATACGTTTAAATTCACCATTGTAATATCCATCACGATCGGTTGAAACTACCTCTGTAGTGACATTCCAATAACGTTTGCATAATTTGAGTAGATTCTTTTGATGTCATCATGATACTCTCGATGCAACCCGACTCCTCCGGTCATTACGTGTAGTAGGGAATTTTTTTGATATCTTCCTTTTTTGTATTCGGTGGATTTGATTGATTCAGTTTTCTTCTTCATCCAAATCTTTGGTGATGCCCTTTCACGATCACCATTGTTGTAAGATGAAATACGTGTTCCTTTCCATTAGGATAAATAGTTAACAGCAGGCCGTCGGAGGTTTGACCTGCCCACGGGTTCAATTCATTTTGAGCTCAATTTGCCTATGATATCTGGTTTCTCAAAAGGACCATTTTTTTTTTTTTCTCCATTAAAAACATTTCTCCTTTGCTTTCTATTTCCGTTAACCAGTAGCCTGATATAAGAGCCATTGGCCTCCTTTCCCACCCCTCGTCGTTTGAATCACATTCAGACAATTTTCCATTACGATAATATTCCTTGAGTGGTCCTTCCAGTTTGTCGTTCACGTGGTTCCCTTCATTATTGTAGACCTCCTGACTGATAATAAATTTTACAGACCATTTCTTACACCATTGCGGTAATTTTCTTCGGAGATTTACTCCCGTTGCCGATTAGTAATTGGGTTCATTGCAATACATTTTTTTTGCCAATTTACAAAGTGGCTCTGATTTGAGGTTGCGTTATCATAGTACTCTTACCGACCCATGAGTTGTTCGTTTTGATATTGATTCTTCTAGGCAGTCCGGTATAATAAAAGGTCTGTATAAAACATTTACTATTCCATTTCTTGAATTCAGGTGGTTCGGGCAACATTCACCAGCACATTGTGTAAAAATTCCCAAAACACCCTGAGGTTTTTACTTTTGGGTCGGTCGAAATCCCTTTTACCTGCTGGTTGATTATTCTCGAAGAAGTTAACCGCTTCCTGACGATCACCTTGCCGGTAAATCGACACCCCCCCCCCCCCCCCCGCTGATAGCCAATATTGTCGAGGTGCTCAGGAGATAAAATTTTACGGTTTTTTCAATATCTTTTTTCCCGATTTTACCAGGTTTTGATGCTTCCCCTGGAATTCACCCCTTCAATCATTCGCCAGGGTGAGTCTTCAACATGCCTTCTCAAAATGTACTTGTATAAATTTGCCATACAAATACCCAGAAAAACTCTTCAGTATTTGTGGTTAGGATTCACTTTATCGAAAATAAATTCAGCTGCCGGACAAAGTTTCGCCAGGGGGTGGTTTCAATTTTATATTTTTTTTTCAAGGCAATTTTGGATTTTAAAATAAGTTTTTCGCGTTAACTGTAATCTTCTTTGAGGTATGATTCTTCCTTTCGATCATTTCATGGCATTGACAATAGCATCTGATATAGTTGGACATGGTTTTGTATATTTGTTGAGGAGGCGAGGAAGCGGTTCCACACGGCGGATAAAATCAAAGCCATCGTGAAACTCATCCATAGGCCCCTTCCATCCTCCTTACCTCTCCCCTCCACCTCCCCCTCGCCCCTTTCTAACCCCCCACTTCCCCTCCTTTTTCCTGAATGGGATAACCGGCATCATGGGCCAACATACCCATGAAAGTAATGCGGACTTACCCCCTACGGGTTCATCAACAAAGCCTCTTTTGAAATAATGGAATGGGAATATCTTGTTTTCTGTACATAAAAATTGATCCCAAATGGGCATTTACGGTTCGGAATGAATTCGGTACAATTGATGGGTTTGCCGGAAAACGTTCAGGCTGAATCACTTTTTTTTTTCATCATTCAGTACATACTTCCCAGCATCAGCCAGTAGGCAGATCATAGGGAGATGCGTCCGAGTTGATGCTTGCCCTTGTCCTTGTAAATGTTTTGCAAATTGTGGTATGGCTATCCGCGCGCGCCCGATAACCTGGTTCTTACAGGAACTTAAAATGTAGTGGTGTCATTTTCGGTTTATTTCTGGAATTCCCGGATGGCTCTTATATTTTCATCATCATGGGCTTATCGAGTGAGGTATGATTTCGCAGGAGTTAACCGGCATTTTGGATTCCTGAGCATGGTCATAAAGCATTGAGCGCCCAAATAAAATTGCGGCAATGTATTCATCATAAAATGTTTGTTTATAAAGTAGGTTCACTAATTATTTAAAGTCTACATTTACGCGGGATTTTTGACTTATCTTAATGCTGATATGTATATTTCTTTTTGGTTAGCCTATATCCTTTGTCTTGCTGCCATGCCGCACTGTACTTCTTCAGATTTTTTACGAATGATTATGTATAAGATACTACGGTATCGTGGTTTGATGTGGTTGAGAAAATTTCATGCGTTTGGCTTTCCGTAAAAGTCGGTTGAGGAACGCAGGCAAATTAGGACAACTATTATCTGCATTTGTGTAGGATAGTATTGTAGAAGAAACCATCAAATCATTTTCAATTTCCAAATCCGAACTCTAATCGCAGGGTAAAATGTTAATTGGGAAATGTTTGAAAGTTATGACCCTGCAAAACCGAAACGTGCAGGGTATATGTCGCATCAATTTTAATTGGGAATGGGGCACTGGTCGTATGTAACTGGGAGGAATTCGCCGCGTCGGCTCTTCATGGCTTGTATCTCCGTATCAGCAACCCGGCTATGGACCGCTGATGCATATATCCGAAGCAGAAGCGGAAAGGCTCACTGAAAAATTGATATAGGCAGCGGCAATGTACACCATTCAATCACAGGAAACCGTATGGGGTTTTATAGCCGACCAAAATCTGCCGTAAGTGCGCAGGGCATCCTGGCATAATTTTTTACATCGCAAAAACCGCTTTTTTTAAGGCTCCGGAAATTAATTACTGGCCAGGCCGATTTTTATAATTTTAATTGGTTATTTTGGAGGAGAAATCATTCGCCTGCGCAGAGGCTATACGAGAAAAAACTAAAAACTGGCGTTTGAAAATCCTAAGGACCAAAGGACGGTGGAAAATTACCGAAGCCTATGTGCGTCATCTTGAGGAAAGTAAATCAAAACGACAGCCTGAGAATTGGGTTGGTCACATCGAGGTGGAGGAAACACGTTTTTTCGGAACAGCGGACTCTCTGAATAGGTTTTACTTTCCCGAAAGTAGTCCGAAATGACTACGAATCATTTCCAACTGCGCGGCACCAAATATCTGTTACAATATTTTCAAAAAAAGCATCATTCAATTTACTGCATGATGGCCATTCGTCTACATGGATTTTAATTTCTATTTCAAAGATTGCAACTTAAAAAACAAAAAACAAAAAAGAAGAGGAAAAGTATTTAGGGTTTCTTAAGCAATGTGCGGATTAAATTTGAACAAATTTTGTGCCAAGAAAGTAGGAGGGGTTCCTGAGTTAGCGAAATGATGTTGAAACTTAGGTGACTGCTTTGTTAATCTGCCTTAAAAAATTGTGCATTACGGTATAAACTTTCGTTTGAATGACCATCACCAATCATTTTGAGCGTTAGTCGGCACAGCCCCTGGTTAGTCAAATTGTCGGGCGAAGGATGGGAATCCGTATAAAACCTTGTGGGTTTCTGTCGCCGTCAACAATCCATTTCACGCCACTTTTTCTTTTTTTCTTCCTTGTAAAATACTTCTTCATGTCCTTGACATACAATGAATCCGGAAACACGTGCACATTCAAAAACTGTATGCATACTTTCGGCTCTGGTATTGCAATAACGGTGGTATACAGTTCCGTGCAGCCCAGGTTTTTTTGCTGTTAATTCACACTCACTCTGGTCCCTTCCCCTCAGGTGAATAATCGATCGAAAACTCGGCCAAGGCGCAAACCGCAGGAGGTTTGGCACATCGATTGAAGGAAAAGAAAGAGGAGGATGCTGACCGGTATGACCCAAAACTGTAAGAGGCCGTGAGCTTTTTTGCCTTGTGGTATCGTGAAATAAGGCCGGAACGATCATGTAATTTGATCTTGGTTTTTGCCAGCTTGGTTTTAGCTACATTCCATTACAGGCCTGTAAAAGCAGAAGTAGAAGTAAACCGCTGAAAAAGCGCCTATCAGGAAAGGATGGTCTTTTAGTGACAGGGCATATTTCGTTCGCAAGCAATACTTGATTAGAAAGAATCTCGCCCGATTCTCCAAACGAGCGTACGCACTATATGAATACGCACCGCGCCTTGAAAACGGATCGGTAATTTAACACAATTTCACGCTTCGTCACTTCACCTGGGGACCAATCGCGCTTAAGGTTTGACGGGCAATATTTTTTCGTCGTCGGCAATTCGACACAATCACTTTCTTAAGGGAATGAATCAGTGTCCGGGGGTCATTGAGGAATGAACAACATGATTTTACGGCTGCAGCTTGCCCTGAGCAAATTGGCCCTCCACGAATTTTAAATCTTGGGTTGATTGTAATATAACCAGTGCATGGTATACTCCGAAATCCCAAGGCTCCGCCACGGTGAGCATCGTTGGTGCCCATTTTCACAAAATCTTCAATGGATTCGGATAGATATTTTTAGAGGACTTGCAATACAAGATGATGTCTGATAGGGGTACTTAAAATAGTAATCTTTCATTGCTTAAATAATCTATGCTCAATTCGCCCTGCTCATTATAATACTCACTCTGATACTTACCGATGAGTGTTGGAGTGTTTCAACCAATTAGGGCCTTCTGCCTTTAATCTTCCGGGAGCTCGATATCTGGACCTGGGTAATATCTTGTTTCGGAGAACAAACGCTTGATTCGAAGCGCTTACCAGTGATTGTAACACCAATCGTGAGAATTTCAACACGAGTCGCAGCGGGCCTTTTAACGTTTTTTTTTTCACTTAACATAAAAACAAGATGGATAGCGTCTCATTGTTGAGATAGGCCTTGATGGCTTCTGGATATATTGCATAAATATCAATTCTTTCTGCCTCCTTGTATACACTTATCTTCAGATAAAAATAAAAACTCATTGATAAATCGAACTGCTCGGAATAAGGGCATTCAAATAAACTATTACCTGAGTGAATCAATATTTGAGCAGGGTTCCAAAGGAGTGAGGCGGTGACATATGACTTTAAATCGTCCAAAGCGGAGTATTTATCTTCACTGCCATGTGCAAAAACACCCGTTACGCCTAATTCACGATACCATTTTAAATTATCCTGAAACGACTTGAGTACCGGAAATAAATCGAAGTAGTTACTGTACTGTACCACATAATCCCAGATGAATAGATGATTCACTTTTTGTTTCCATGCGCTTACCAGGCCTTTGAATGACTCAGCCTGAGCAGCCTGACGTAAGGCTTGTCCTTTCGGATAATCAATGGTACTGATTATAACGCCGGAGTTGGCCGGCATGCTTCTGGCTGGTGGATTTTTGGTACATCCATAAGACGACATCATAAATACCAAATCCGGGAATCGAGCAGCCAGTTGTGCCACTAATTGGGCAACAGCAGGTGCAGCATCGGTATTGGAGTTGCCTGCCTTTTGACATGCGCTGCATTGACATACCACGAGATTGTCGTTTGGAATGATGGAAAAATACCTTGCATCCGGTGTTCCATTTGTTTTGCTTTGATACCCTGAAAAAGGAGTTCAAATAATTTTGGGCTGCTAAAACAATACTGCGACGATTTTCGTTCACCATTATAGAGGGCATAAATTTCAGCAGGTCCGCCAGCTGAACTACTTGCTTTTTCAATCAAGCGATGCAAATTGTGACCCCAACAACCCCAATATTCCTCGAGCTTATGGGTTTTGTTCCATAAGCAGTAATCATAATCTTCAGCTTGCGGGAAATAGGTTTCGCGATACGTAAATGCAGGCTCAGAAACAAGTTCAAAGCCGGATGGAATTTGTAAACTGGATTTTGCCGGTAGCAATAAATCCTGCCGATCGATATACATCGCCAGGGCAGTTTGTTTAAAAATTGAGTAACTCCATATAACAACCCACATCGCCCTTGCTGTAAATGCAGGTCGTATTTTTTTTATTCAGAATTCCATAGCTTTCTGCCTTTTTTAATGGGGCAGGTTTGAGCGATTGCAGGATTTTTGTTTGACCAATACTGATTACGTGTAGGAACGTGTCTTTAAATTGTTGTTCCCGGATAACAGGGATATCTTTTTGGGTAATTTTTTTAAAACTACTTACAAATAAATCCTTTGCCTTGATTTCGATTGATTTTGGTTGATCCGGAATAAGCAACACGGGGAGTCCTGCATTGGATTCATAAATCATATGATCGGCTGGTTTACCTCCGCAGGCCATGATCAGCAGCAGATAAAGCATCGGTATCCTGCGAATAAAAGCTTTGTTCATGGCCTTAAAATAACGTCATAAGGGTAATAAAAATATTGTACTGATTCACATTGTAGTTTTCTGCTACCCTGAAATTAAACCAATTGCCTTGTAATCCAATGGTGGTGCGATGTTTTATTTTATGTTGATATCCGGCACCTACCATGCGGGTTACGTAGGTTAAAAAAGTATTCAACTGAAAATCCAGGGTTTTTTCTTCGGGTGGCGTTCCCAATGAGCCGATGATCATAAAATAATCGTTTCGGTAATTGAGGTAATACCGCGATTGTAAAGTAACTGCCGAATACATTTTCGAGAAATCTGTCATGACGAATCCTCTTAAATTCACCCAAACATCGTTCCATTCTCTCGAAACACCGCCTATTCCGCTCAAAAGGCCAATATTATTTCGTTGTAATACATACCGCAATCCGGCTTCCAATTCATATTCACTCGGAATGGTTTTGAACACAGAACCGCTAATTCGAAATTTCGGGAAAGCAAACTGGTTAGCGATGGCAATATTGGCCTGAGTGTAGAGTTTCGGATTGATTTTATGAAACCATTCCAATTCGTTCTGTACACCAGTACCTACAGGGCGTGCGGCATAATAAAACCGATAGGTATAGGTATTCCGTTTTTCAAAACGCGTATATTCCAGGGCCGCGATGGCTGATTTAAATTGCGTAGAATCAAAAAATGATCGTGTGAATTGTATGCCGATTTGGTTTTTGTATCGTTTGGCATAGAGATAGTCGAGGTAATTTAAATACTCTTTGTTTCCACCTCCTGCCGGCTCTGCGAGTTTGACAAAGTGATAGGCTGAATCGTAATTTTGCAGCAACTCATGAAGAATCCCTTTTTTATATAATAGAGGCTGATTATCGGGGTATTGACTCAAACCGGCTTCTGTATAAAATTTCGCAATTTCATAGGCCTTACTTTCAATTTCAATATTCACAATGCGATATAAGGCAAAAGTATCTTTCGGGTCATTCTCAAGGGATTTTACATAATGTTGAAAGGCTGAATCCGGTTGATTTCTTTTTTCAAGCACTTTGCCTTGCATAAAATAAGACTCAGCAAGTGAACCTTTTATTTTTGATTGTAAGGATATCGTTGTTTCAGAATTTCCAATTCCTGAATGGCATTAAAATGGTCCTTTTTCTCGGAAAGCAGGCCTGCTTTTTTAATACTCAGTTCTTTATGTTCAGGGAAGGCGCTTAAACCTCGCTCGCAATAACTCAGGGCGCCATCCAATTACCTTTGGCACTATTGGCTTATGAATATGGGATCAATGCCAATAGTGCCAAAGGTAATTTGGATGGCGCCCTGAGTTATTGCGAGCGAGGTTTAAGCGCCTTCCCTGAACATAAAGAACTGAGTATTAAAAAAGCAGGCCTGCTTTCCGAGAAAAAGGACCATTTTAATGCCATTCAGGAATTGGAAATTCTGAAACAACGATATCCTTACAATCAAAAATAAAAGGTTCACTTGCTGAGTCTTATTTTATGCAAGGCAAAGTGCTTGAAAAAAGAAATCAACCGGATTCAGCCTTTCAACATTATGTAAAATCCCTTGAGAATGACCCGAAAGATACTTTTGCCTTATATCGCATTGTGAATATTGAAATTGAAAGTAAGGCCTATGAAATTGCGAAATTTTATACAGAAGCCGGTTTGAGTCAATACCCCGATAATCAGCCTCTATTATATAAAAAGGGATTCTTCATGAGTTGCTGCAAAATTACGATTCAGCCTATCACTTTGTCAAACTCGCAGAGCCGGCAGGAGGTGGAAACAAAGAGTATTTAAATTACCTCGACTATCTCTATGCCAAACGATACAAAAACCAAATCGGCATACAATTCACACGATCATTTTTTGATTCTACGCAATTTAAATCAGCCATCGCGGCCCTGGAATATACGCGTTTTGAAAACGGAATACCTATACCTATCGGTTTTATTATGCCGCACGCCCTGTAGGTACTGGTGTACAGAACGAATTGGAATGGTTTCATAAAATCAATCCGAAACTCTACACTCAGGCCAATATTGCCATCGCTAACCAGTTTGCTTTCCCGAAATTTCGAATTAGCGGTTCTGTGTTCAAAACCATTCCGAGTGAATATGAATTGGAAGCCGGATTGCGGTATGTATTACAACGAAATAATATTGGCCTTTTGAGCGGAATAGGCGGTGTTTCGAGAGAATGGAACGATGTTTGGGTGAATTTAAGAGGATTCGTCATGACAGATTTCTCGAAAATGTATTCGGCAGTTACTTTACAATCGCGGTATTACCTCAATTACCGAAACGATTATTTTATGATCATCGGCTCATTGGGAACGCCACCCGAAGAAAAACCCTGGATTTTCAGTTGAATACTTTTTTAACCTACGTAACCCGCATGGTAGGTGCCGGATATCAACATAAAATAAAACATCGCACCACCATTGGATTACAAGGCAATTGGTTTAATTTCAGGGTAGCAGAAAACTACAATGTGAATCAGTACAATATTTTTATTACCCTTATGACGTTATTTTAAGGCCATGAACAAAGCTTTTATTCGCAGGATACCGATGCTTTATCTGCTGCTGATCATGGCCTGCGGAGGTAAACCAGCCGATCATATGATTTATGAATCCAATGCAGGACTCCCCGTGTTGCTTATTCCGGATCAACCAAAATCAATCGAAATCAAGGCAAAGGATTTATTTGTAAGTAGTTTTAAAAAAATTACCCAAAAAGATATCCCTGTTATCCGGAACAACAATTTAAAGACACGTTCCTACACGTAATCAGTATTGGTCAAACAAAAATCCTGCAATCGCTCAAACCTGCCCCATTAAAAAAGGCAGAAAGCTATGGAATTCTGAATAAAAAAAATACGACCTGCATTTACAGCAAGGCGATGTGGGTTTGTTATATGGAGTTACTCAATTTTTTAAAACAAACTGCC
>WNGS01156646.1:0-17166 GCA_020271785.1 Procambarus virginalis
GTCAGTAGGTGTTCACAGCAGAGCACTAGATATATTCTGACTGGTAGGGCTGCCAGTGATCCCGACGTTGGCTTGCGAGGAATGTGATTGGCGTGGAGCTGGAGTGGTGTGTTGTTGAACGGCAATGAAATGCAGGACGGCCGCAAGTCGGTAGTTTGGCTGGGAGTAGCAGTTGGTACTCCTAGATTGTACTAAAGAGGCACCCTTCTTGAGCCCGGAGGGGCACATGTATAAGCAAGTAGATGGGGTCGCCATGGGTCCTCCCATAGGTGTCCTCTTTGCGAACTTTTACATGGGTACCATCGAACAAAAGGTCTTAGTCGACATGAACTTGAAACCGGCCATGTACTGCAGGTATGTTGACGACATTTTTACACAGGTACCTGATGTTAGACATCTACAGGAGCTGAAGGAGGCATTTGAGCGGAATTCTGTGTTGCGTTTCACTTATGAGATGAGAAGGATGGGAAGCTGCCCTTTCTAGATGTAACAGTCTTGGAAAAAAGCGGAGGTTTCCACACTGCAATCTACACTAAGGAAACAAACATAGGAATATGCCTCGATGCCAACAGTGACTGCCCAGACAGGTATAAGAGGAGTGTCGTTAACGCTTATGTCGACCTCGCTCTCAGCCACACCTCAGATGTAAGCAAGTCGATGAAGAACTCTGTAGGTAAGGCACGTCCTAGCACGAACGGCTTCTCCAATGGTTTCGTTGAAGACATCATAAGAAGGAAGGTGAAGCGCCATACAACCTCTGAAGAGACAACTAATACAACACCTGTACCCCCTATTAGACTATTTTACAAGAACTTCTTTTCACAGCACATGAAACGGAGGAAAGGGTCCTGAAAGATTTGTTAATAGAACGTTATCGCTACAGACAAAAATCAGAAGATACAATTGACGATTTACTATAAAACTATAAAACGGCCACCTACTCATGAGAAACTCTCCAACACAAACAGAACGCTTTAAAAGAGGCATGTCTTCTATGTCTTCAAATGCCCACTTGGGGACTATAAGCCTCAAAGACTCAGTATATAGGCAAGACAAGACCATCTCTTTCTAGGCGATTAACGATGCATAAGCAACAGAGCTCCATTAAGGAACATATAATCTCTTCCCACAACCAGACCATCACCAGAGAATTCTTAACAAAAAACATGGAAATCATCAATATGTAAAGCGATAGCAGGCGACTTGATATCTGCGAGGCACTACACATTAAGAGTCAACACCAGCAATCAACAGCCATTAACGCACAACTATATTCTACCCAACTCAAGACTCCACACCCTATCACCTATCAATTCCCTTCAGAATCTTGAATGTGGTGATCATGTCCCACCTAACTCTTCTGACTTCTAGCGAAGTGAGGTTTAATTCCCGTAGTCTCTCCTCGTAGCTCATACCTCTCAGCTCGGATACTAGTCTTGTGGCAAACCTTTGAACCGTTTCCAGTTTAGTCTTATCCTTGACTTGATATGGACTCCATGCTGGGGCTGCATACTCCGGGATTGGCCTGATATATGTGGTATACAAAGTTCTGAATGATTCTTTGCACAAGTTTCTGAATGCCGTTCGTATGTTGGCCAGCCTGGCATTTGCCACTGATGTTATCCTCTGATATGTGCTGCAGGAGACAGTCTGGCGTGATGTCAACCCCAAGTCTTTTTCTTTCTCTGACTCCTGAAGAATTTCCTCTCCCAGATGATACCTTGTATCTGGTCTCCTGCTCCCTACGCCTATCTTCATTGCATTACATTTCGTTGGGTTAAACCCTAACAACCATTTGTTCGACCATTCCTTCAGCTTGTCTAGGTCTTCTTGAAACCTCACACAGTCCTCTTCTGTTTTAATCCTTCTCATAATTTTGGCATCGTCCGCAAACATTGAGAGAAATGAATCTATACCCTCCGGGAGATCATTTACTTACATCAGAAACAAGATAGGACCCAGTACAGAGCCCTGTGGGACTCCACTGGTGACTTCACGCCAATCGGAGGTCTCACCCCTCACCGTAACTCTCTGCTTCCTATTGCTTAGGTACTCCCTTATCCACTGGAGCACCTTACCAGCTACACCTGCCTGTCTCTCCAGCTTTTGTACCAGCCTCTTATGTTGTACTGTGTCAAAGGCTTTCCGACAATCCAAGAAAATGTAGTCCGCCCAGCCCTCTCTTTCTTGCTTAATCTGTCACCTGTCGTAGAATTCTATTAAGCCTGTCAGGTAAGATTTACCCTCTCTGAACCCATGTTGGCGATTTGTCACGAAGTCCCTTCTCCCAGATGTGCTACATTTTTTTTCTCACGATCTTCTCCATCACTTACATGGTATGCAAATCAAGGACACTGGCTTGTAGTACTGTGCCTCTTGCCTGTCGCCCTTTTTGTATATTGGAACCACATTCGCCGTCTTCCATACTTCTGGTAGATCTCCCGTCTCCAGTGACTTACTATACACTATGGAGAGTGACAAGCAAAGTGCCTCTGCACACTCTTTCAGTACCCATGGTGAGATCCCGTCTGGATCGTGTGTGTGTGTGTGTGTGTGTGTGTGTGTGGTGTGTTTGTGTTGTGTGTGTGTGTGTGTGTGTGTGTGTGTGGTGTGTGTGTGGTGTGTGTGTGTGTGTGTGGTGTGTGTGTGTGTACTCACCTAGTTGTACTCACCTAGTTGTGCTTGCGGGGGTTGAGCTCTGGCTCTTTGGTCCCGCCTCTCAACCGTCAATCAACAGGTGTACAGTTTCCTGAGCCTAATGGGCTCTATCATATCTACACTTGAAACTGTGTATGGAGTCAGCCTCCACCACATCGCTTCCTAATGCATTCCATTTGTCAACCACTCTGACACTAAAAAGTTCTTTCTAATATCTCTGTGGCTCATTTGGGCACTCAGTTTCCACCTGTGTCCCCTAGTGCGTGTGCCCCTTGTGTTAAACAGCCTGTCTTTATCAACCCTGTCGATTCCCCTGAGAATCTTGAATGTGGTGATCATGTCCCCCCTAACTCTTCTGTCTTCCAACGAAGTGAGGTTTAATTCCTGCAGTCGCTCCTCGTAGCTCATACCTCTCAGCTCGGGTACTAGTCTGGTGGCAAACCTTTGAACCTTTTCCAGTTTAGTCTTATGCTTGACTAGATAGGGACTCCATGCTGGAGCCGCATACTCCAGGATTGGTCTGACATATGTGGTATATAATGTTCTGAAAGATTCCTTACACAAGTTTCTAAAGGCCGTTCTTATGTTAGCCAACCTGGCATATGCTGCTGATGTTATCCTCTTGATATGAGCTTCAGGGGACAGGTCTGGCGTGATATCAACCCCCAGGTCTTTCTCTCTCTCTGACTCTTGAAGTATTTCATCTCCCAAATGATACCTTGTATCTGGTCTCCTGCTTCCTACCCCTATCTTCATTACATTACATTTGCTTGGGTTAAACTCTAACAGCCATTTGTTCGACCATTCCTGCAGCTTGTCCAGGTCTTCTTGAAGTCTCAAGCTGTCCTCCTCTGTCTTAATCCTTCTCATAATTTTGGCGTCGTCAGCAAACATTGAGAGGAATGAGTCTATACCCTCTGGAAGATCATTTACGTATATCAGAAACAGGATAGGTCCAAGTACAGAGCCCTGTGGGACTCCACTGTGGGTGTGGGGGTGTGTGTGTGTGTGTGTGTGTGTGTGTGTGTGTGTGTGTGTGTGTGTGTGTGTGTGTGTGCAAATCATGCCTGGATCATACTTAAATAGTAACATTTACGTTACTTTCACTCATTTAAACAATTTACCAAGTTCATGAACAGTAACAATTCAATTATTTTTTATTCATATACAGTTTGCTTATTTATTTATTTATTTATTTGGTCACTCACTAAGCCAAACAAAACTAGCAACACACTAGATTTCATTTTGCTTATTTGTTTCTTGGTGTTTAGCAAGATAAGATCTGTGTTTATGAAAGAGTAATCTGAAGCCATCGCAGCCCAGCTGTGGGAGGGTCCTCCGCTACCTCATGGTCAGAGAAGCAAATTGTGCCTTGATTCTTTCACTGTACTCGTAATAAATATGTTTTTCTTGTTTCTTTTCTTTTTAATATGTGAGTATTATTAAGGATATTTTTTAAATATCAGACAAACTGAAGAGAACATTGAAGAGCAAATCAATATGTATGTGACTGTGGAACATTAGTAAGTCTGGGACACTACGTTGCCTAGAGAATAATCTTTTGGTCACCAAAACGCGTCTCACATCTTTGATGTAAAGCATCTGTCCATGTGAGCCTGTACTATCCTAGCAGTCTTCACCTTGCTATGTTAACAGAATCAAGAAACAGCTTTCTAGCATATACTATTCCTGGTGCCCACATTTCATCTCACCTGTTTAGTGTTATGCATTTGTCAGTGTTTAAAGAAAGTGACCACAGCTTGAGCTCATCTAGATCTCTTTGTACTCTCCTTCAAAAGTCTTTGTTTGTAAATCTTAGCTATCATGCATAATCTGCAAACAAGGATACTTAGGACTTTCTTCTCTTAGGTTGATGACATATTGCAAACTAAATGACCCCAAATGATCTCACGGGGGTACACTACTTGCGAATTTCAATATTTGCAACTGTTCGCCGCTGATTTCTCTTCTTTCAGCAATACATTCAGTTTTAACCAATGATATGTTCCTGGTCTTCAATTTTGGGATGGAAACCTTCTAAGTTGAACTGTGTTGCACTTTTTTATTATCAGTGAAAATAATTGCTGCTAAACCTTCTTCCTTTAGTTTTATAATTTTTATGTAAACATTACACATATAAATTAGTAGAACATTATCAGCCTTAACTGAATCCATGCTGGTGCATTTAGAGAAACCTTATTTTTTTAAGTGTTCCAAGAGGCGTTTCCTTGCAAGTTTCTCTAGCTCCTAACTGAGAATGGTCGATAATGAAGCTACTGTGTAGTTTAGTGGCTCCTGTGTCCTTTCATTCTGGTACACTGGCATCCCATTGGCTTTCTTTCATTACTTTGGCAACTCCCTCTTTTTCTGAGATGAGTCGAAGAGTTAATGGGAGGCTGAAGTCTGTAGCTACATCTTCAATCTCCACAAATAACATTTGATGCTTGCAGTATGTTTATGGGTGAGTGTTTATGAGTCACATGCTGCTTGCAGTAACGTGGTTGGTGAGAGCTTATGACTCCCGTGTTGCTTTCAGTAACGTGTTGGGGAGTGTTTATGACTCACATGTTGCTTACAGTAACGTGTTGGGGGAGTGTTTATGACTCACATGTTGCTTACAGTAACGTGGTGGGTGAGTGTTTATGACTCACATGTTGCTTACAGTAACGTGTTGGGTGAGTGTTTATGACTCACATGTTGCTTACAGTAACGTGTTGGGTGAGTGTTTATGACTCACATGTTGCTTACAGTAACGTGTTGGGGGAGTGTTTATGACTCACATGTTGCTTACAGTAACATGGTGGGTGAGTGTTTATGACTCACATGTTGCTTACAGTAACATGGTGGGTGAGTGTTTATGACTCACATGTTGCTTACAGTAACATGGTGGGTGAGTGTTTATGACTCACATATTGCTTACAGTAACGTGGTGGGTGAGTGTTTATGACTCACATGTTGCTTACAGTAACATGGTGGGTGAGTGTTTATGACTCACATGTTGCTTACAGTAACATGGTGGGTGAGTGTTTATGACTCACATGTTGCTTACAGTAACGTGGTGGGTGAGTGTTTATGACTCACATGTTGCTTACAGTAACATGGTGGGTGAGTGTTTATGACTCACATGTTGCTTACAGTAACGTGGTGGGTGAGTGTTTATGACTCACATGTTGCTTACAGTAACATGGTGGGTGAGTGTTTATGACTCACATATTGCTTACAGTAACATGGTGGGTGAGTGTTTATGACTCACATGTTGCTTACAGTAACGTGGTGGGTGAGTGTTTATGACTCACATGTTGCTTACAGTAACGTGGTGGGTGAGTGTTTATGACTCACATATTGCTTACAGTAACATGGTGGGTGAGTGTTTATGACTCACATATTGCTTACAGTAACGTGGTGGGTGAGTGTTTATGACTCACATGTTGCTTACAGTAACATGGTGGGTGAGTGTTTATGACTCACATGTTGCTTACAGTAACGTGGTGGGTGAGTGTTTATGACTCACATGTTGCTTACAGTAACGTGGTGGGTGAGTGTTTATGACTCACATGTTGCTTACAGTAACGTGGTGGGTGAGTGTTTATGACTCACATATTGCTTACAGTAACGTGGTGGGTGAGTGTTTATGACTCACATATTGCTTACAGTAACGTGGTGGGTGAGTGTTTATGACTCACATATTGCTTACAGTAACGTGGTGGGTGAGTGTTTATGACTCACATGTTGCTTACAGTAACGTGGTGGGTGAGTGTTTATGACTCACATATTGCTTACAGTAACGTGGTGGGTGAGTGTTTATGACTCACATGTTGCTTACAGTAACGTGTTGGGTGAGTGTTTATGACTCACATGTTGCTTACAGTAACGTGGTGGGTGAGTGTTTATGACTCACATGTTGCTTACAGTAACGTGTTGGGTGAGTGTTTATGACTCACATATTGCTTACAGTAACGTGGTGGGTGAGTGTTTATGACTCACATATTGCTTACAGTAACATGGTGGGTGAGTGTTTATGACTCACATATTGCTTACAGTAACATGGTGGGTGAGTGTTTATGACTCACATGTTGCTTACAGTAACATGGTGGGTGAGTGTTTATGACTCACATATTGCTTACAGTAACGTGTTGGGTGAGTGTTTATGACTCACATATTGCTTACAGTAACGTGGTGGGTGAGTGTTTATGACTCACATGTTGCTTACAGTAACGTGGTGGGTGAGTGTTTATGACTCACATGTTGCTTACAGTAACGTGGTGGGTGAGTGTTTATGACTCACATATTGCTTACAGTAACATGGTGGGTGAGTGTTTATGACTCACATGTTGCTTACAGCAACGTGGTGGGTGAGTGTTTATGACTCACATGTTGCTTACAGTAACATGGTGGGTGAGTGTTTATGACTCACATATTGCTTACAGTAACGTGGTGGGTGAGTGTTTATGACTCACATATTGTTTACAGTAACGTGGTGGGTGAGTGTTTGTCAGTGAAAAGAAATTTCCTGATACCTTACACATGGTTGATAGAAGAAACCACACCCCCATTTTGTTTGCAGTAGGCGCACACACATTCAGTGAGGGGGGGGGGATGAATTTATCTAGCTAGTTTGTGCACTGTTGTGGGTGTGCAGAAGCGGAAAAGGCAAGTACACGAACCCTTTGTACTGGGGGTCTTTCTTTTGGAAATACTTCACCTACACATGCTTTTTGGGTGTCACCTGACAGCCCCTCGCATGACCTCTCCAACAAGACTTCAGTGGCTGCTGCGGCAAGTCTGTAAGGAAATGGATTGACATGAGTCTGTTTCATGTGAGTTTGTGGAGCAAGTGAAGTGGGTTATAGGGGGATTTGGGGGGTTTGGGAGTCAACTGTCTTGGGCCGCCATCTCTACCACCAAGCCCTCATGATGTTACGCAGAGGCATCAAACCACCTCAAGGGGAGTGGTGAGTGGTGGAGCCACCTAGGCCTCTAAGGCGCTTTTCTGTGATTAGTAAATTTGAGCATAGAGGGGACCAGTTTGGCCCGGTCCTGGCTTGGGCACGGAATTTCATTCTGCCCTGGGTCGCTATGCTTTGCATGACTTGTGTTCCCGTGGCTCGGCCAAGCTACGGGAAACAGTGTCAGTAACGACCACTAAGTCATTCAAACTCATTGTACCTCGACGCAACTCTACTATATGAGATGCAGAATCCGAAATTTGCTGGCGAAAGTACTTTGATTAAGTGAGGAGTTAACTTACAGGTACAGGTAAGTCAGCAGTGTGATCGCCATCATAGCAGATGGCAACAGACTGTTGTGCATATCCGCGTTTAAGTCTCACATCGCTCGTCATTAAGTCTCCTTGACTAAGGTACCTAGCATTGGATGTATCCGGGAGGCTCTACAGCAATGAGGGAAAGTGTTCAGTAGAAATTCTGGGAATTTTTGGTCCAATGCTTGAGACTCTTTCATTGATCTCACCGCGTCGCCATTTTGTCCTGCCTATACACTGGGTACAGAACGCAGCCTCTCTAGCCTGTGAGTGTGTGTGTGGGAGACGTGTATGGAACTACACGAGACCCGTCCACCACCAGCCACACACCTTGCTAACGCAGCGCTGCTTCGTGGCATGACGCCCTGTTCGGCATCCATGGCTCTGTTTTAACCACGTGGAGAAAGTGAGGTGAGATCCAGCTCTGCAGTACTTCAGTGTATGAAACAGGTTGTGTGATAGTGAAGGCCGGCCTGGTGAAGTGAGTACACTGTTGTGTATTGGTGTTTTAAGTCTCAGGAACTGACTTCGAGCTCTGGGGTTCCGTCTATTCATTGTCCATAAACACCTGTGCAGGTGATCGGAAGTGCAGATGCGTGAGATACACCTTGATTAACGTCAATCAGTCAATAGGGAGGGCACGACTGTGTGTGTGAGGATGTAAAATTGTGTATGAGTACACCTGGAAAACATTTAGTTGTGCATCATTACGACGACTGATTACCGTCATTTCAGTAAATCTCCCATTGTGGAGTAAAGTGTTGGTTACATCATGCTCTATGTCCCGTGTATGTGATATTTTTTCAGAAGGAACCAGTAACCGTCAGTGTGACGGTAGTGTACTATGAAGGGTATTTTACTGGGAGATTTTCTAGCTGTGTTTACTGTAACTTTGCCAGTGTAAATTGTTTACAAGTGTTGTGTGTTTTTGGGTGGTGATTGCAAATTTTATTCACTGTGGTTGGTGTGACATCCATTACAGGGCTCTGCAAGGTGCACCGTGTTGTGTGTTTGTCTGTATGACAGGGTCCTATGTGTAACTGTATGACAGGGTCCTATGTGTAACTGTATGACAGGGTCCTATGTGTAACTGTATGACAGGGTCCTATGTGTAACTGTATGACAGGGTCCTATGTGTAACTGTATGACAGGGTCCTATGTGTAACTGTATGACAGGGTCCTATGTGTAACTGTATGACAGGGTCCTATGTGTAACTGTATGACAGGGTCCTATGTGTAACTGTATGACAGGGTCCTATGTGTAACTGTATGACAGGGTCCTATGTGTAACTGTATGACAGGGTCCTATGTGTAACTGTATGACAGGGTCCTATGTGTAACTGTATGACAGGGTCCTATGTGTAACTGTATGACAGGGTCCTATGTGTAACTGTATGACAGGGTCCTATGTGTAACTGTATGACAGGGTCCTATGTGTAACTGTATGACAGGGTCCTATGTGTAACTGTATGACAGGGTCCTATGTGTAACTGTATGACAGGGTCCTATGTGTAACTGTATGACAGGGTCCTATGTGTAACTGTATGACAGGGTCCTATGTGTAACTGTATGACAGGGTCCTATGTGTAACTGTATGACAGGGTCCTATGTGTAACTGTATGACAGGGTCCTATGTGTAACTGTATGACAGGGTCCTATGTGTAACTGTATGACAGGGTCCTATGTGTAACTGTATGACAGGGTCCTATGTGTAACTGTATGACAGGGTCCTATGTGTAACTGTATGACAGGGTCCTATGTGTAACTGTATGACAGGGTCCTATGTGTAACTGTATGACAGGGTCCTATGTGTAACTGTATGACAGGGTCCTATGTGTAACTGTATGACAGGGTCCTATGTGTAACTGTATGACAGGGTCCTATGTGTAACTGTATGACAGGGTCCTATGTGTAACTGTATGACAGGGTCCTATGTGTAACTGTATGACAGGGTCCTATGTGTAACTGTATGACAGGGTCCTATGTGTAACTGTATGACAGGATCCTATGTGTAACTGTATGACAGGGTCCTATGTGTAACTGTATGACAGGGTCCTACCCGTCTGTGGGACGGCTAATTAGTGGTTCAAGCTAATTAGAGTAATTAACGTCACAGGGATTTGACAGGCTGTCGAGGACCAAGTCATTTGAGCTAGAATAATTCATTCTTGATTTATCATATCTGTCTGTGGGACAGTTGATTAATCACTCACGTTAATTACGGGAAATTAACGCCCACCACCTCGTGAATTCACAGTGTTTGATGAGACCTTCTTAGGCAGTGTGGAGAGTAACGTATTCGTATAGTATTAATTATCTGTCCGTGGGACACTTAATGTATTGCTTAAGTTTATTAGGGTAATTAACATCCCTCAAAGTAAATTTGACAAACTGTAGAGACAACTGTCGATAGGGTGACAGTGGGGTCTATCGTAACTCGTTTGGATTAATAGGCTGTACATATGACAGTAATTAATTAGTAATTGCTCACTGAATGCTTGATGGGTCAGTGTGATGTAATTATGGGCGGGCGAGTTATCGTTTGGCAGTAGAATTGTCTATAGGAGACGTGTGTGATTTAATGTAAACTAAATTGTTGGTGATTGGTGTTGACAGTCAATTAACGTAATTGATCACTAAGTTCATTAGAGTAATGGACTTGTCATTAGCTTGTTGTCGTCCTGGTGACGAAGTGTTAACCTAGAATTGATAGGGGGTTACTAGTGTTGTCATTAACCCGCCTAGTCATTGTGATTTCATTGCGGTGGGGCTGAAAGAGTTGATTTGCAAGTTAAAGTTTTCAATTTATACTGCAGTGGGCTGCAAGTAGTTTTGATTGCAATTTGTTCTAAGTGGACACACCAGCGTTCAGTTAGTTCATTGTTTTAGCCCGAAACGACCATAAGTAGGAATTTGTCGTTATACATGGAGCGGCATTTGACAGGAGTCATTGCTACACTAATGCTGTTGAATTAGCTTTATCTAATGTGCCATTGAAAGAAATTAAAGTAACGTCAAGTTTGTTGTTGTAGCAAACTAAGTTTCTTTGTTGTATAAATTGTTAATTGTTATGGAACGATCTTTATGTCAAGCCCGACAACAAAATTATTCGTCTCAATTTTAAAGAAGTTGTGCTTCTGGGTTCGAATCCGATTCATAGCATCACACAACAAAATAAATTTTGTGTGACCTACACGTAATAATTGCACTCGCATTAGCGGAGGTCGACGACCTAGTGGATAAGGAATATAACTTCATTGAAGACCTGGCGGTTGCTCTTGACTTTTTATGGTCTCTTGTTTAAAGTACAAGCTGCCTTCAACACTTAACGTGTTGGTCAAGCAGTCCTTTCTGCTTAAGGTCAACCTCCCAGTCAAGAAGGTAAATAGAAAATGCTCACACATTAACACTGACAAATGCAAAACACTAAACATAAGTGAGACGAAGAGAAGGCACCAGGAATAGTATAGGATAGAATGCTATTTCTTGATTCTGTTAACACAACAAGGTGTAGACTGCTTGGATGGTACACGCACACATGAACAGATAATTTACATCAAAGTTGAGAGAAACTTTAGGTGATCAAAAGACTATTATCTAGGCAATGCAGTGTCCCAGATTTACTGATGTTCCACAGTCACATCCATATCGATTTGATCTCCCATTTTCTCACCGGATTGTCTGATAAAAAGTGATAATTTACTATGTTTTTTCCAAATTAATACTCATATCTTAATAATAAAGGAAACAAGAAAAACAATTATTACCTGAACAGTAAAAAGAAGACGCTTATATACTTGGGTGGAACTCCGGACTGCGAGGCCACAGAGGATGCTCTAACAGCTGGGCTACGACGGCTTCTGATTACTCTTTCATAATCACAGATCTTATCTTGCATAAACAAAAAGAACTTAATAAGCAAAATGAAATCTATTGTGTTGTTGTTTTGTTTCGGTTAGTGAGTTACCAAATTAAAAGATAAGTAAACTGTATATAAATAATATTTGTTGAAGTGTTATTGTTCATGAACTTTGGAATGTGTCTGAATAAGGGAAAGTAACGTTCGTTCTAACGAAAGTCTTTCGAAAGTAACTGGCCGTTCATGTTTAACAAATTTGTAATCATTTAATTCCAGGATAATTGAGGCAGTTGATAGTGGTGAGGTTTGTGATGTTGTGTACCATGACTTTAGCAAAGCTTTTGATTCAGTGCCACATGAAAGACTGATTAAAAAGATTGAGGCTCTTGGTATTGAGGGTGTTATAATAAGTTGGAATAGCTCAGGGCTAATCCAGGGCTAGGGAGCCGATCGGCCGAGCGGACAGCACACTGGACTTGTGATCCTGTGGTCCCGGGTTCGATCCCGGGCGCCGGAGAGAAACAATGGGCAGAGTTTCTTTCACCCTATGCCCCTGTTACCTAGCAGTAAAACATTTACCTGGGTGTTAGTCAGCTGTCACGGGCTGCTTCCTGGGGGTGGAGGCCTGGTCTAAGACCGGGCCGCGGGGACACTAAAAAGCCCCGAAATCATCTCAAGATAACCTCAAGAAGGGCTATACTAAGGGAAACATAGAATTAGTATAAAATGGGTTAAGTCAGAGTGGGAAAATGTTGTAAGTGGAATACCTCAAGGCTCTGTCCTGGGACCTCTGATATTCATAATATATATAAATGATTTAGACTTAGGTTTGTGCAGCAATATTTGCAAATTTGCCGATGATACCAAAATCATGAATGAAATAAACACTGAAAAAGACTTACTATCACTTCAAGACGATTTAAATAGGGTTTTGAAATAGGTAATGATTATAGAGTTAAAAGATACGAGCTTGATGGTGTTGAGATTTCGAAGTCGGATTGCGAAAGGGATATGGGAGTCATGATTTGTAAGAATTTAAAACCAAAAAATCCATGCATTAATGATTGTAATAAGGCCAAATAGGACACCGGGATTGTTCCTGGTATTGTTCTTCAGCTATATCTTGCTCTGCTTAGGCCCCATTTAGATTATGCAGTTCAGTTTTGGTCGCTGTACTATAGAATGAATATAAATTCACTTGAACGCGTCCATCGTAGGATGACAAAGGTAATCCCCCAAATTAGAAACCTCTCATATGAAGAAAAATTAACAAAGCTTAAATTGCATTCACTGGAAAGGCGAAGAGTTAGTGGTGACTAACTTTGAGTTCAAATTCATCCGACCTGAACATGGAAGCCACATCGAAGATTTTCGAATGATATAGCGTCAAGACAAATATGGGTCGAAATGATTCGTGGTGATTGCCTCTTCTTCCTCGAGGTCACCTGTGAAATAATTACATCGTAATACAAGTGATAAACCTGTGACTTATGTTCAGAAGAGATTAATTTGTGTAAAGAAAGGAGGTTACCTATTCCGGGTGCTCGGCCGGCATCATAACCGAACTCCAAGAACTATCTAGAATACTGGCAGTTATAATGATATTTCTTATTAGTAGCCCGGAAACGATATTTCCCAAGGTAGTGAAATCGTGGACTTCTGAAGATCCTATGGCACGAATCTCAGGAAATATCTTGAATGCACGTGTTAATTAAAAGCAAAGCTGGTGCGTGTTCACGACTCGGAGGTTAAGTGCAAGCTGGCGTGGCTTTCAGGCCCCCCCCCTCCCCCCACCACTCCCGTACGGGACGCGTCCAGTTATGGTGAGTCAAATTTTATTTAGGGAGATAGATAATAATTTTGTTATGAGTTTTAATTATATCCAGTCTTAATTAATACTTTTATGGTAATTTTATTAACTTTTAGACTGGGGGAGTTAAGTTCACAAAAAATTATTAGATACGTTGACCCTTTGGCTGATGCAATATTCTTCCACTGTTACCAGGGAGTCTCTAGGAACATTTTATTGGAAAAGTTAGTAATGTTAGTAGTTACCTGATATAACGATTTTAATTTGGTAAGTCAGGGGTTAGAAAGTTAGGTCGGAATTTCCGACATGTGTGCTAATTATTCCTGGACCATACATATATATATACATCAGTTACATTACTATTACTTATTCAGAAACATTCCAAAGGTCACGAAGAATAACAATTCAACAAATATTATTCATATACAGTTTACTTATTAATTTATTTAGTAACTCCTTAACCCACACATAACAAGCAACTCACTAGATTTAATTTTGCTTATTAGATTCTTGGTGTTTATGCAAGATAAGATCTGTGTTTATGAAAGGGTAATCAGAAGCCGTCGTAACCCAGCTGTTGGAGCTTCCTCCGTTGTCTCGCATTCCAGAGTTCCACCCAAAATCAATCAGTACGGTGTCTTTTACATTTCACGTAATATAATTGTTTTTTCTTTTATTATTAAGATGTGAATATTAATTGGAAAGAATATAGTAAATTACGAGACAATCTGAATATAGAATTGGAGATCAAATCGATATGGATGTGACTGTAGAACATTGGTAAGTCCGGAACACTGCGTTGCCTAGATAATAGTCTTTTGGTCACCTAAACGTTTCTCACAACTTTGATGTCAATTATCTGTCCATGTGTGCGTGTACCATCCTAGCAGTTTTCACCTTGTTGTGTTAACAGAATTAAGAAATAGCTTTCAAGCCTATACTATTCTTGGTGCCTTCTCTTTGTCTAACCTGTTTAGTGATTTGCATACGTCAGTGTTAGAGGAAAGTGACCATCTGTCCGACCACCACTTGAGCGCATCTAGATCTCCTTGTACTCTCCCTTAAACGTCTTCGTTAGTAAATGTCAGCAATTATGCATAACCCGCAAGTAAGGATACTTAAGATTTCTTCTGTTAGCTTGATGGCATATATCTCAATCTGAATGACCCCAATTAATCTCGGGGGTCACACTTCTTGCATTTTTTAATGCTAAAACTGTTTGCTGCTGATTTCTCTTCTTTCAGCATTATCCTCTGTTTTCAACCAATGATATGTTCTCTCCCCCTCACCAGCACTCCTTTAGCTATGAAGTCCTTGTCTTCAATTTTGTGATGTGGACCTAGTAAATGGAACTGTATTACACGTTTGTTGATTATCAATGAAAATACAGGTAGCAAACCCTTCTTTCCTTAGTTTTATCATTTTTATTTAAACATAACATTTATAAACTCGTTGGGCATAATATGCCTTAACTGAATCCATGCTGATGCTGTGAGAGAAATCATCATATCTTAAGTGTTCCAAGAGACGTTTCCTTGCAAGCTTCTCTAGCGCCTAACTGATAATGGTCGATTATGAAGCTATTGAGTAGTTTAGTGGCTCATCAACATCAACATAAATTAGCCATTTGGTCTCCTGGCTCCTGTCCCCATTCCCATCACCTTGCACTTGTTATTGTTGAACTCTAAGAGCCATTTCTCGGGCCAGCTCTGCAACCTGTTCCAGTCATCCTGGAGAATCGTACAATCCTCATTTGTTTCAACCATCCTCATTAGTTTTTAATCATGTGCAAACATTGACATAAATGACTTTACACCAGCTGTCAAGTCATTTACATAAATGAGGAATATTTTGAAAACCAGCACCGATCCTTGAGGCACTCCGCTTGTTACTATTCGCTAGTCCGACTCCTCGTCCCTCACTCTCACTCTCTGAAACCGATCTGTCAGGTAATTCATTACCCGTGATAGTGCATTTCCGTCTACTCCTGCCTGCCCCTCAAGTTTGTATACCACTTCTGTGCTGTAGTCTATCAAAAGCTTTTTGGCAGTCCATAAATAGGCAATCTGCCCATCTTTCTCTGTCTTGCCGTATTTTCGTTACCTTCTCATTAAACTCCAGGAAGTTCGTCAGGCATGATTTCTTTGCTCTGAAGCTGTGTTGTGGTTTACTTACAAACAAAATTCTTTCTAGGTGTGCAATTTGTCTTAAACTTTACACAGAGATCACACTAACGTGATGCATCAAATGAATAAATCCACAAAGGCCGTGATGAGGAATCCTCGTCACGGCCCTTGTGGATTTGTTCATTTGATGCATCATGTTAGTGTGATCTCTGTGTGTAATGATGTAAGGGCGAAGAGGGAGAACGGCCTATTGACATAGCTCGGGTGCAGGGGGAGTTGTGTAAACCCTGGTTTGTGCCTCGGAGAGGCTACGGGATCCAGTAAGTTCAGTAGAACTTCCTTGAGGTGCTTCCGGGGCTTAGCGTCCCCGCGGCCCGGTCGTCGACCAGGCCTCCCCAGTTTACTCCCCCTTCGGTTTCAACTCTTTTACCCTATCGTAGCTCAGTCGATTAAGGCAGTGTCTGGGATGCTCCTGGACGCAGGTTCGAATCCTCGTCACGGCCCTTGTGGATTTGTTCATTGTCTTAAACTTATTATTCTTTCAAGTACTTTGCAAAGGATACTTTGTGAGTGACACTGGTTAGTAGTTAAGTGCCTTTTCTCTATCTCCTTTCTTGTAGATTGACAACACATTTACCTTCTTCCAGCATTTTGTTAATTCCTCCAGTGTAAGTGACTCATTATAGATTAGTGCTAGAGGTATACTAAAGGCCTATACTGCTTCTTTTAACATCCATGGTGATATTCTATGTGGCCAAGTAGCTTTAGTTACATTCCGTGATGCTAGCAGTATTCTTACTTCTCTCTGCTGTTACCTCAATATTTAGTCATTTCTCATCAGGGGCTGCTTCCTCATCTAGCTCTGGGAGCTGTTCAGGCTCAATAGTGAACACTCCATGGAAGCTGGCATTGAGCTTCTCATAAATTTCTTTATCATTTTCTGTATACTGGGCTCCCTTTTTCGGAACCTGGTCACTTGGTCATTCACTGTCATTTTCCTTCTTATATATAGTTATGTAAGAGTTTCAGCTGGCTCTTTGCTTTGGAGGTAATATCATTTACATGGTTTCTTTCTGTCAATATTCTTAAGTTTATATAATTATTCCTGACCCTGTTGCATCTTTACCAGTTTACCTCTGTCCTTTGCCTTCTGTATTTTCTCTCCTGCCTCCTGCTTTCACTTTTGCTTCCTGGCACTGTCTATTGTACCACGGGTTAATATATGTTCTCCTTACTTTTTGTCCTTAATGGTGGTATGAATGACTCTTCTGCCTCTTTGAACCTCAGTTTTTTATTTAGCCAAGCCATGGCTGCCTCCCCGGCTAAGGAAACAGAGCAGCAGGCGCAAGGAAACGGGGACCTGCTCCTTTCCGCCACAGAAAACGGGATCTAGTTCAAATGGACCCGCGCGGTCCGCTCCAGCTGGTAGCCAAGTCACGGTCGCCACTACCCA
>WNGS01156661.1:0-10812 GCA_020271785.1 Procambarus virginalis
CCGTGCACAGTGAACATAAAAAAGAAGAAAGAATAATGAAATAAATATCCGTAAAGGAGCAAAAAGCATTACGTTGTGCATTGTATGCACAAACAACAGGGCTCCATCAAGGAGCATATATATAAACAACCAGACCATCACCAGAAAAATCTTAACAAGCAACACAGAAATAATCGACAGATACAACGACAACAGGAGACTCGTTGTCAGCGAGGCACTTAACATCTAAATGTCAAAACCAGCAATTAACATAATTACATCTTCCACTTCATGACCCAGAACCGACACAAAAGCAAGAAGATAAAACACGCAGTGTACCCATTGGTTCATGTCCTATCACATCACCCCAAAAAAATTAACAGAGTATGTAAAATTGTTTTGAAATGTACCCATTCATTCATGTTCTATCACCTCACCTCAAAAACGAATATAAGCATTAAACTGAGACAGTACGTAAAACTGTCTGAACATTAAACATTAAAGAGTACATTAAACAGTATGTAAAATTATCTTTAAAATGTAAGAAGAGTCTTGCAAAACACTTCTAGGCGTCAGACCATAAATAAAGTGTGAAAATGTATATATATATGTCGTACCTAGTAGCCAGAACGCACTTCTCAGCCTACTATGCAAGGCCCGATTTGCCTAATAAGCCAAGTTTTCATGAATTAATTGTTTTTCGACTACCTAACCTACCTAACCTAACCTAACCTAACTTTTTCGGCTACCTAACCTAACCTAATCTATAAAGATAGGCTAGGTTAGGTTAGGTAGGGTTGTTAGGCTCGGTCAATAACTACGTTAATTTTAACTCCAATAAAAAAAATTGACCTCATACATAATGAAATGGGTAGCTTTATCATTTCATAAGAAAAATTAGAGAAAATATATTCATTCATGAAAACTTGGCTTATTAGGCAAATCGGGCCTTGCATAGTAGGCTGAGAAGTGCATTCTGGCTACTAGGTACGACATATATATATATATATATATATATATATATATATATTATAATATATTATATATATATATATATATATATATACATATATATATGTATACATATATATATATATATATATATATATATATATTATATATATATATATATATATATATATATATATATATATAATATATATACATATATTCAACTATAGACACTTTCCCACCAGGAGACTCGAACCCTAGCCAGCACAGAAGCCTTCCAACTCCAGGCATAACAGGTAACGTGTTAACCCACTGCACCACACTCAGAGCCTTAAAAGAAATGGTAATTCTGGGGTATTTCAACACCCCAAAGACCACCATCTCCCAAGATCACTAGAAGAAGTGAGGGGTCAAATTTACGTTTTTTCATCAAGTCCCTGTTGAATATGGGAAGACACTGTGTCTATGCTTATGTATATATATATATATATATATATATATATCACTTAAGAACTCTTTGACCCGCCAGGATTCGAACCCATGCCGTCCAGGATCACCCCTAAACGTACACAGTACCGTGACCACCGCACCAATGATCGTCTATAAGGATTGGTCAGTCTTGGCGCTTATTAACTAAGCTCCCTGACTGACCAACCCCCGACGACACTCATGGATCCATTTGGGTACAGTTTTTCATCAAATTCTGGCGCATGCACGGGCCGCACTGAGTCTAACATGTGTGAGAAAGCTGCATATATATATTATATATATATATATCACTAAGAACTCTTTGACCCGGCCAGGATTCGAACCCATGCCGTCCAGGATCACCCCTAAACGTACACAGTACCGTGACCACCGCACCAATGATCGTCTATAAGGATTGGTCAGTCTTGGCGCTTATTAACTAAGCTCCCTGACTGACCAACCCCCGACGACACTCATGGATCCATTTGGGTACAGTTTTTCATCAAATTCTGGCGCATGCACGGGCCGCACTGAGTCTAACATGTGTGAGAAAGCTGCATGAACGCGCAAGCCATATATCACTAAGAACTCTTTGACCCGGCCAGGATTCGAACCCATGCCGTCCAGGATCACCCCTAAACGTACACAGTACCGTGACCACCGCACCAATGATCGTCTATAAGGATTGGTCAGTCTTGGCGCTTATTAACTAAGCTCCCTGACTGACCAACCCCCGACGACACTCATGGATCCATTTGGGTACAGTTTTTCATCAAATTCTGGCGCATGCACGGGCCGCACTGAGTCTAACATGTGTGAGAAAGCTGCATGAACGCGCAAGCCATATATCACTAAGAACTCTTTGACCCGGCCAGGATTCGAACCCATGCCGTCCAGGATCACCCCTAAACGTACACAGTACCGTGACCACCGCACCAATGATCGTCTATAAGGATTGGTCAGTCTTGGCGCTTATTAACTAAGCTCCCTGACTGACCAACCCCCGACGACACTCATGGATCCATTTGGGTACAGTTTTTCATCAAATTCTGGCGCATGCACGGGCCGCACTGAGTCTAACATGTGTGAGAAAGCTGCATGAACGCGCAAGCCATATATCACTAAGAACTCTTTGACCCGGCCAGGATTCGAACCCATGCCGTCCAGGATCACCCCTAAACGTACACAGTACCGTGACCACCGCACCAATGATCGTCTATAAGGATTGGTCAGTCTTGGCGCTTATTAACTAAGCTCCCTGACTGACCAACCCCCGACGACACTCATGGATCCATTTGGGTACAGTTTTTCATCAAATTCTGGCGCATGCACGGGCCGCACTGAGTCTAACATGTGTGAGAAAGCTGCATGAACGCGCAAGCCATATATCACTAAGAACTCTTTGACCCGGCCAGGATTCGAACCCATGCCGTCCAGGATCACCCCTAAACGTACACAGTACCGTGACCACCGCACCAATGATCGTCTATAAGGATTGGTCAGTCTTGGCGCTTATTAACTAAGCTCCCTGACTGACCAACCCCCGACGACACTCATGGATCCATTTGGGTACAGTTTTTCATCAAATTCTGGCGCATGCACGGGCCGCACTGAGTCTAACATGTGTGAGAAAGCTGCATGAACGCGCAAGCCATATATCACTAAGAACTCTTTGACCCGGCCAGGATTCGAACCCATGCCGTCCAGGATCACCCCTAAACGTACACAGTACCGTGACCACCGCACCAATGATCGTCTATAAGGATTGGTCAGTCTTGGCGCTTATTAACTAAGCTCCCTGACTGACCAACCCCGACGACACTCATGGATCCATTTGGGTACAGTTTTTCATCAAATTCTGGCGCATGCACGGGCCGCACTGAGTCTAACATGTGTGAGAAAGCTGCATGAACGCGCAAGCCATATATCACTAAGAACTCTTTGACCCGGCCAGGATTCGAACCCATGCCGTCCAGGATCACCCCTAAACGTACACAGTACCGTGACCACCGCACCAATGATCGTCTATAAGGATTGGTCAGTCTTGGCGCTTATTAACTAAGCTCCCTGACTGACCAACCCCCGACGACACTCATGGATCCATTTGGGTACAGTTTTTCATCAAATTCTGGCGCATGCACGGGCCGCACTGAGTCTAACATGTGTGAGAAAGCTGCATGAACGCGCAAGCCATATATCACTAAGAACTCTTTGACCCGGCCAGGATTCGAACCCATGCCGTCCAGGATCACCCCTAAACGTACACAGTACCGTGACCACCGCACCAATGATCGTCTATAAGGATTGGTCAGTCTTGGCGCTTATTAACTAAGCTCCCTGACTGACCAACCCCCGACGACACTCATGGATCCATTTGGGTACAGTTTTTCATCAAATTCTGGCGCATGCACGGGCCGCACTGAGTCTAACATGTGTGAGAAAGCTGCATGAACGCGCAAGCCATATATCACTAAGAACTCTTTGACCCGGCCAGGATTCGAACCCATGCCGTCCAGGATCACCCCTAAACGTACACAGTACCGTGACCACCGCACCAATGATCGTCTATAAGGATTGGTCAGTCTTGGCGCTTATTAACTAAGCTCCCTGACTGACCAACCCCCGACGACACTCATGGATCCATTTGGGTACAGTTTTTCATCAAATTCTGGCGCATGCACGGGCCGCACTGAGTCTAACATGTGTGAGAAAGCTGCATGAACGCGCAAGCCATATATCACTTAGAACTCTTTGACCCGACCAGGATTCGAACCCATGCCGTCCAAGGATCACCCCTAAAGTGATATATGGCTTGCGCGTTCATGCAGCTTTCTCACACATGTTAGACTCAGTGCGGCCCGTGCATGCGCCAGAATTTGATGAAAAACTGTACCCAAATGGATCCATGAGTGTCGTCGGGGGTTGGTCAGTCAGGGAGCTTAGTTAATAAGCGCCAAGACTGACCAATCCTTATAGACGATCATTGGTGCGGTGGTCACGGTACTGTGTACGTTTAGGGGTGATCCTGGACGGCATGGGTTCGAATCCTGGCCGGGTCAAAGAGTTCTTAGTGATATATGGCTTGCGCGTTCATGCAGCTTTCTCACACATGTTAGACTCAGTGCGGCCCGTGCATGCGCCAGAATTTGATGAAAAACTGTACCCAAATGGATCCATGAGTGTCGTCGGGGGTTGGTCAGTCAGGGAGCTTAGTTAATAAGCGCCAAGACTGACCAATCCTTATAGACGATCATTGGTGCGGTGGTCACGGTACTGTGTACGTTTAGGGGTGATCCTGGACGGCATGGGTTCGAATCCTGGCCGGGTCAAAGAGTTCTTAGTGATATATGGCTTGCGCGTTCATGCAGCTTTCTCACACATGTTAGACTCAGTGCGGCCCGTGCATGCGCCAGAATTTGATGAAAAACTGTACCCAAATGGATCCATGAGTGTCGTCGGGGGTTGGTCAGTCAGGGAGCTTAGTTAATAAGCGCCAAGACTGACCAATCCTTATAGACGATCATTGGTGCGGTGGTCACGGTACTGTGTACGTTTAGGGGTGATCCTGGACGGCATGGGTTCGAATCCTGGCCGGGTCAAAGAGTTCTTAGTGATATATGGCTTGCGCGTTCATGCAGCTTTCTCACACATGTTAGACTCAGTGCGGCCCGTGCATGCGCCAGAATTTGATGAAAAACTGTACCAAATGGATCCATGAGTGTCGTCGGGGGTTGGTCAGTCAGGGAGCTTAGTTAATAAGCGCCAAGACTGACCAATCCTTATAGACGATCATTGGTGCGGTGGTCACGGTACTGTGTACGTTTAGGGGTGATCCTGGACGGCATGGGTTCGTCCTTGCCAGTCAAGAATCTTCTTACACAAAGTTACGTCACCTACCACAAATGTTACACAAAGCCCCCAAAAAGGTGAACAGCCGTGTTAATCCTGATCCATCACCAAACAATGCTCTCAGTTTACAGAAATGTGATTACAAGGTCCGTAGACCAATAAATTACCTGGGAGCCATCTGTGTGGAACGAGGGCACCCAACGATTATCCACAAGGTTCCGTTCTGCAATTGTTCAAGCCCTTCAAGTTTTCTTTCAGGCATCGAAGCAAGCAGATGTGCAGCATAATCAAATAATGATCAGATGTATGCATGGTACATCATTTTGACAATTCTGACATTGGCACATAATCTGAGTGATAACCTGCAACAGCCTTCAGAGCTCGGAGCCTCTCTTTATACTGACGACAGAGTCTCAATACAACAGGACCATACAGTGGCACCTCAAGGCCAAGGTACTGGAATCTGTTTACATAGTCAAGCTGGGTTGCATCATACAGTTGCATTTTGCGAACAGCTCCTCCCTGCCTGGATGGGCACCGATTGTGTATCTTTGTTTTATCTCTGAGATTACTAAACCTAGGTCCTGACATATAGTTTATTACAGAATTAAGAGAGTTCTTCGTGATAGCAAACTCAGTGGTGTGTATCATTATATCTTCAGTATGGCTAATGATGTCCACGTTGGGTTTGCTCGGTGCAGAGTTTAACAGCGTGTTTACTAAGATATACGACCTTGAGATTTGCTATGTGAAAGCCCTGACCTGGACATATTCCATCTACAGAATATGGTCCAAGACCACATCAAGGGGCAGACCAGCTTAGTCCCAGGATCACAGTGCACAGGGTGCATAAGTGTCAATATAGTTTTGCTTAGGTGAACCGCAGCCAGGATAGCTGGTAGCCAACTATCTAAGCAGAGTCGTCATCTGGAGTACCACTTCTCTAAATGGTTTCCACAAGAGGGTGGATGACCTGGCCGGAGCCCGCGAGTGGGTACGGCGGCGGCCGGAGGGACCCCCATGCACATACATGATATCCCTCCCACTCCGGGGCCTTGTTAGGAGCTTCCACTATGAACAGTTTTTTCCATGTATGCCGATGTCAAGTCATCAATCCTGCCGCTTAGGCAGCTTGTTTTGCCTTCAGCTTTAGATCTTTTTAATGATATACTGTGCACCTCTTCCTTAGTGTGCTGTGTCTCACATAAGAAAAACAAAATACAAAAGAATTTTCCATTCTGTGTATGTTATTTTATGTTATTATTGTGTGATATTATTATCATCTTAACACTTGTGGGTTCTGAGATTTGCCATTTATGTGTATTTTAGTTTGTGTTTGATAGGGAATTAGGTATGCTTAAGGGTGCCTTCTCGCCATGTCCAGTGGCTGGGGGGATTGGTTCCCTGAAGCTACATAAACATCCTATACCCCCCGAAGTGGCAAGGGGAGTTAGGGGACAACAATTTATATAGGACTGAGGACACCTCCCTATGGGGGTGCCTAGTTCGAAGTCTCTTGTTACACTCATATGCCCCTGGAAAAATACAGATGACTTCCTGTTGGATAAGTAACTTCTGATCAAACAAAGAAGCCGACCACCATTATTCATTCTCGCAAGCTCACTCAAGATAACATGTCGGTTTGCAAAATCAAAGACAGACCTGAGATCTAAAAAGGTAGTATAGGTCTTTTCAGTGTGCAGGGTAAGAAAGATGTTGATACAATGACGCACACTCCTTCCATGCATGAAACCATATATCTGGGGGGGGGGATAATATGGTTCTTATTTTATGGAGCAGATGGTTTAGGACCATTCTCTCGAATGTATTGCAAAAGTAGCTAGTAAGGGAAATTGGGCGGAAAGCATTCTCCTGATTTGGCTTGGGAATTCGAATGATTACACTGTTGGTCCAAGAGATAGGATGTTTCCCAGTTACATAGCTCATATTATACAGCTCAAGAAGGGGATTCCCTGATATTAAAAGACACAGACGCAATATGTCATAAGTGATACCATCCTCAACGGGGAATGTGACTACCTTTGTTTAGGGCCGAAAATAACTCAAGCTCAGTAAATGGGACATTGCATTCATCTTCCTTGTGGAGCGTGAAGAAAACGAGCCATTCTTGATCTCCGTAACCAGCGTTTAATTTGAATGTTTGTCTGGGCGAAGATTATTGAAGTTAGAGGTGGTTGTCCAAGCATCGACTAATTCGTTTGCTTTATGTAAAGAGTGAGGGTGTGACACTTGGCCGATCTTATCGCCTTTAATTATTTTACATTCATTCCATGCCTGGCTGAGGGGGAGTGTGACTGTTAACAAAAGTTTCCCAGTTATCTTACCTGAACTCTGTCATGTGCTCCCTCGCTTTGGCTAGGGCATCTGGAAGAGCTTGAGCATTGCTGGTGTACGGGTTTCCCTATATGCAATTCTAACTCTTCTGGCGGTGCATTTCAAAATATGCAGTATCGGGTCATTGTAATATGCATGGTATTTATTACTTTTCGTATCGTTCCGACTATTGGATGGTGCGGGGGCCGACCTAAAGGTTCAGCGAACATGTGAATGTTCTGATGTGAGAAAATCTTAATTTTTTAAGTGATTCAAGAGACGTTTCCTTGCAAGCTTCTATTGAGCATAGTTGAAAATGGTCGATAATGAGGCAAATGTCTAGTTTAGAGTCTCATGTGTTCTTTTATTCTGACACATTGGCACTACAATGGTTGTCGTTCATTCCTTTTGGCAGCTCCATTTTTTTTATTGATGAGTCGAGGAGTTAATGGGAGGCTCAAGTCCGCAGCTACATCGTTCAGTCTCCACAAATACCATTTGTTGTTAATAGTATTTTGGTGGATGAGTGTTTATGACTCATATGTTCATTAGAGTAATGTAGATGAGTGAGTTCATGATTCTTATGTTGGTTTCAGTAAGGCAGTGGATGAGAGCTTATGGTCCGAATGTTATAGTAAAGCTAGATACAATGTGTTTTACAGCTTCTCTAAGTCGTCAATTCTTAGTGAAAATCTGATTTATATCGTAACTCTCTATTGAACTACACATCAAATCAGCACTTACATGCTCATGTGAATGTTTGTGTTAATGTGTGTGTGTGTATGTGCTAATTATGCCTGAACAATACATATATAAACATTATTTACATTATTTACATTACTTTCACTTATTAAAACATATTTCAAAGTTCATTGAACCGTAACAATTCAACAAATATTATTCATATACAGTTCACTTATCTATAATTTGGTAACTCACTAACACAAAACAAGCAACACATTAGATTTAATTTTGCTTACAGATTCTTGGTGTTTATCAGATAAGATCTGTGTTTATGAAAGAGTAATCAGAAGCCGTCGTAGCCCAGCTGTGGGAGCGTCCTCCGCGGCCTCGCAATCCGGAGTTCAACCCAAACCCCATGGGATCCAGATGTCTTCTTTTACAGTTCACGTAATAAATATTTTTTCTTGTTTCGTTTTTATTACAAGAGAGTATTAATTTGGAAAAATGTAGTAAATTATCACTTTTTATCAGACAATCTGAAGAGAAAATTGAAGTTCCAATCGATATGGATGTGACTGTGGAACATTAGTAAGTCCGGGACACTGCGTTGCCTAGATAATAGTCTTTCGGTCACCTAAGCATTTCTCACAACTTTGATGTAAATTTTATGTCCATGTGTGCATGTACCATGTGTGCAGTCTTCACCTTGTTGTGTTAACAGAATCAAGAAATGGCTTTCTAGCCTATACTATTCCTGGTGCCTTCTCTTCGTCTCACCAATGTTTAGTGTTTTGCATTTGTCAATGTTAAAGGAAAGTGACCATCTGTCCGAAGTGACCGCCTGAGGTCAACTAGATCTCCTTGTACTCTCCCTCAAACATTGTCGTTTCGAAATCTCAGCAATTATGCAATATCCGCATGTAAGGATACATAAGATTTTCTTCTGTTAGCTTGATGACATATTTCACAAACTAAATGACCCCAAATAATCTCGTGGGTGTACACTACTTGCTTTTTTTAATACTTTGCAACTGTTCGCTGCTGATTTCTGTTCTTCCAGCATTACCCTGTTTTCAACCAATGATATGTTCTCTCCTCCACACCAGCACTCCCTTAGTTATGAAATCCTGGTCTTTAGTTTTGGGGTGAGGACTTACTAAATGGAACTGTGATACACGTTTGTTGATTATCAATGAAAATACAGGCAGTAACCTTCTTCCCTTTGTTTTACCATTTCACAATTTTCAAATATGCCATAAATGAAAACTAGCTTGATTTCAATCAAATTTTTTTGACTAGTTGTATATGAAAAGGGCTTCATCTAGTCAAAGTCTCAGCATCGTTGCGTAAATAGGAAGGGAGAGAAAAATTATTTAATTATGTGTCAAAAAATTTCCAATGGTCAATAATTAACATCAAACTCAAGTGTTAACTGAAATCATGTCTATGACTCTCAGCTATCACAATTGCACATAATAAAAAATAATAATTAGTTTTATCCAAAAAAATCTTAGTTAAACAAAAAATTTGATTACTCACAGAAATCACAATAGCGTGATGTATCAAATGAACAAATCCACTAGGGCCAGCCCTTGGGCATTTGTTCATTTGATACATCACACTATTATGATTTCTGTGCGTAATGAAGTAAGGGCGAAGAGGTAGAACGGCCTATTAACAAACTGGTATGAACTTATTTTCATCATAAGAACTTTTAACAAACTTCTAAGATTGCTTTATTTGAAAATAGTCGTTGAAAAATCCGCGATTGAAAACAAAATCGCCCGTAAAGTTTACTTGGAAATGCTGTGACACAAACACGATATTTCTAAATTTACCTGAAAACCCTGTGCCATACGCAGGATATTTCTCCAGAAAAAAAAATCCTCTCTACGCTGCCAGCCCAATTTCACCTGAAAACCTTGTGCCATATGGAGGATTTTTGACCTGAAAACAGTGCGCCATATGGAGGATTTTTGACCTGAAAACCCTGCGCCATATGGAGGATTTTTGACCTGAAAACCCTGTGCCATATGGAGGATTTTTGACCTGAAAACCCTGTGCCATATGGAGGATTTTTGACCTGGAAACCCTGTGCCATATGGAGGATTTTTCCCAGCGACAAAAAATCCTCTCTACGCTGTCATCCCTACTACTCTCACCTACATGTGCTCACCTAGATGTGCTCATGTAGAAGTGCTCACCAAGATGTGCTCACCTAGAAGTGCTCACCAAGATGTGCTCACTAGATGTGCTCACCTAGAAGTGCTCCAAAGATGTGCTCACCTAGATGTGCTCTCCTTGATCAGCTCACCTACATGTGCTAAACTAGATGTGTTCATCTAGATGTTCTCACCTAGATGTGCTCACCTAGAAGTGCTCACCTAGATGTGCTCACCTAGATGTGCTCACCTAGATGTACACCTACAATGTGCTCACTAGAAGTGCTCACCTACATGTGCTCACCTACATGTGCTCACCTACATGTGCTCACCTACATGTGCTCACCTACATGTGCTCACCTACATGTGCTCACCTACATGTGCT
>WNGS01156695.1:0-10025 GCA_020271785.1 Procambarus virginalis
AGTGATTCTACGTCCAACGAGGCTCTTATCCCTTTGGCCCGTATTCCCCGCGGGTAAGTCAACAAATTCTTTGGAGACTGAAAGGTATTGTTAATAGAAATGTTATCCCTACAGACAAAAACAGAAGAGACAACTGACGATTACTAAAATCCAAGAAAACGGCCAGCCTACTCATAAGAAACCTCAGACACTGAGCAGAACGCTCTAAAAGAGACAACGTGTCTATGCCTAATGCCTCAGGGGGACTGTTAGCCTCATAATCTCAGTATATAGGCAAGACAATAAACATCTCTTCCAGGCGGTTTAACGATGCCATAAGCAACAGGGCTCCATTAAGGAACATATAATCTCTTCTCACAATCAAACCATCACCAGAGAAATCTTAGCAAACAACACAGAAATCATTGATAGATACAGCGACAGCAGGCGGCTTGACATCTGCGAGGCACTACACATCAAGAAGTCAACACCAGCAATGAACAGCCAATTAATGCACAACTATATTCTACCCACTTCAAGACTCCGCTCCAATATAGAAGCATCAAGAAATATGGGCCAATAGGCCGTCTGCAGTTACAGATCTATCTTCCCTTTAGCTTATACCCGTTGTTCTTGTTCCGTGTTTTGTTGAAAGTTTGTTTTCACCTCATTCAAAACTATTGTATTACATCACCTCACCCAAATGCAGGTATAAAAGAGCCAATGCTGTTCAGTTATAGTTGTGTGTGTGTAAACTAAAGTCTTTGAAAATGTAATAAGTTTTACGAAACGCGCTCAAGTGTCGCGTCAGACTAGAAATAAAAATGAATTTTGGAGAATTGATTTTTCATTTACCATCAACAGTAAAAAGAAACATAAGGAAGATCGAGAAAATTCGTGTTAGAATTATTAATCTTACTTTTTCGGTCATATTTAATAATATATGTCTACAGGAAAGACTGCTACCAAAATATACTAATATTAAAACGCACGACCCAGCAGCAAGGAATCAAGCCTTCACGATAAAATATCGCCAAGATCTGATTCGTAATCAGATATACAAGGCAGAAAATGAAATCAAAGACAACAAAACGCAACTACTTCATGCTACAAACGAATGGAGAAACAGCAACATCGACGAAAGTCTCCGTACTCGCATCGAACAACACCTCGACATCCTCACAGACCGACATCACCTCAGCACGGAAACAAGGATAATCAAGAAACTAACAACGTTATATGGAGGACCTATGGCAATTCCACGACCAAGAGACGGCTTCCTGAACCTTGCAGGAATCAACCTCACTGAGGACCAAGTCACTCTCCTAAATCTGGGTATAAACTGTCACGTTATGTCCAGACCAAGTGAGTTGGCCCGGAAAGTGGAGTTGGAGATCCTGTTGGACGACATATTTGACCTCGAAGCACAAAAGAAGGTCACCACCAAAGACACCTTACAAGCAGAACTTATTGCAGAAGGAGGAAAGAATCGAGGCAACTACAGAAGCACCATACTGTCCCCCGAGCTCAAAGCGGCAGCTAAGAGCCTTCGTGAGAACAAGGAGATAGTTGTCAGGAGAGGCGACAAGTCGCCAATATACGTCATTCTTAAGAAAGACGAATATCTGGCGAAAATGAACCTCATACTCTCTGACCAAACTAAATTCCAAAGGGTAACGAAGGACACTACAGCCGAATTGAAAGCAAAGGTCAACAAATTGATTGAAACTGTGAACGCCAAGAAATCCGGACTCCACCTGCCAAAGATTATTGGGGAATATAAACCTGGATATGCGTATGGAAATGTCAAGACACATAAGCCTGGAAACCCACTTCGGCCAATCATCAGCCAGATACCCACACCCACGTACAGACTGGCGAAACGACTCAACGGCTTGCTGACTCCTTATGTCCCTTGCGCCTTCAGCCTGAAGTCTCCAAAGGAATTTGTTGACTTACTGCGGGGAACACGGGCCACAGGGATAAGAGCCTCGTTGGACGTAGAATCACTGTTTACCAACGTACCTGTGGATGAAACAATCGGGATGATAGCGGACAGAGTGTATCGTGATCCGGCCTGTACTCCTCTTGACATACCAGAAAATATTCTGAGGAAACTACTCCAAGCTTGTACTAAAGAGGCACCCTTCTTGAGCCCGGATGGGCACATGTATAAGCAAGTAGATGGGGTCGCCATGGGTTCTCCCCTAGGTGTCCTGTTTGCGAACTTCTACATGGGTACCATCGAGAAAAAAGTCTTAGTCGACATGAACTTGAAACCGGCCATATACTGCAGGTATGTTGACGACATTTTTACACAGGTACCTGATGTCAGACATCTGCAGGAGCTGAAGGAGGCATTTGAGCAGAATTCTGTGTTGCGTTTCACTTACGAGATGGAGAAGGATGGGAAGCTGCCCTTTCTAGATGTAACAGTCATGGAAAGGAGCGGAGGTTTCCACACTGCAGTCTACACTAAGGAAACAAACATAGGAATGTGCCTAAATGCCAACAGTGACTGCCCAGACAGGTACAAGAGGAGTGTTGTTAACGCTTATGTCGACCGTGCTCTCAGCCACAGCTCAGAATGGAAGCAAGTCGACGAAGAACTCTGTAGGGTAAGGCAGGTCCTAGTCAACAACGGCTTCTCCAATGGTTTCGTTGAAGACATCATAAGAAGGAAAGTGAAACGCCATGCAACCTCTGAAGAGACAACTAATACAACACCTATACCCCCTATTAGACTATTTTACAGGAACTTCTTTTCCACAGCTCATAAAACGGAGGAAAGGGTCCTGAAAGATATTGTTAATAGAAATGTTATCCCTACAGACAAAAATCAGAAGATACAACTGACGATTTACTATAAAACCAAGAAAACGGCCAGCCTACTCATGAGAAACTCTCCAGACACTGAGCAGAACGCTCTAAAAGAGACCAACGTCGTCTATGCCTTCAAATGCCCTCTTGGGGACTGTAAGCCTCAAAAAACTCAGTATATAGGCAAGACAACAACATCTCTTTCCAGGCGGTTAACGATGCATAAGCAACAGGGCTCCATTAAGGAACATATAATCTCTTCCCACAACCAAACCATCACCAGAGAAATCTTAGCAAACAACACAGAAATCATTGATAGATACAGCGACAGCAGGCGGCTTGACATCTGCGAGGCACTACACATCAAGAAGTCAACACCAGCAATCAACAGCCAATTAATGCACAACTATATTCTACCCACTTCAAGACTCCGCTCCAATATAGAAGCATCAAGAAATATGGGCCAATAGGCCGTCTGCAGTTACAGATCTATTCTTCCCTTTAGCTTATACCCATTGTTCAGTGTTCTGTGTTTTGTTGAAAGTTTGTTTTCACCTCATCCAAAACTATTGTATTACATCACCTCACCCAAATGCAGGTATAAAAGAGCCAATGCTGTTCAGTTATAGTTGTGTGTGTGTAAACTAAAGTCTTTAATAAGTTTTACGAAACGCGCTCAAGTGTCGCGTCAGACTAGAAATAAAAATGAATTTTGGAGAATTGATTTTTCATTTACCATCAACAGTAAAAAGAAACATAAGGAAGATCGAGAAAATTACTGTTAGAATTATTAATCTTACTTTTTCGGTCATATTTAATAATATATATATATATATATATATATATATATATATATATATATATATATATATATATATATATATATATATATATATATATATAAAAATATAACAACATTCGAGAACAATGTCTATTGTTTCTGCCATTTTTCACTTGTAATCAAGTCAATGCTAAGACTTCATCAGTCAGAAGAACCAGGAGTTTGATGCAAAATTCAAAACAATAAACCGGGAAGTGTTCAAGACCAGGCCAGGGCTCCCACCGTGGTCTGGGCCTCGCCAGGTGCTCCGGTCGAGGCTTTACTACCTCCACATGGGAAGTTTCACCCCCCCCGCCCGCGCCCCGCGGAGGCTCTGGCGGTCGCCCCCGCCCCGCGCCCCGCGGAGGCTCTAGCGGTCGCCCCCGCCCCGCGGAGGCTCCGGCGCCCCGCGCCCCGCGGAGGCTCTAGCGGTCGCCCCCGCTAGCATTGACCTCTGCCCGCTTCTTATATCAGAAGCGAGACAAAAGTATACATAGTCCACCATAGCACATCAACAGACGTCAGACAAGCAGGTATCAACAGACGCCAGACATATAGACATCAACATAAATCAACAGTATGACTGCATCAGGCAGCAGGCCATAGCAAAAACCGTCAGGCAGCAGGCCATAGCAACAGACGTCAGGCAGCAGGCCATAGCAACAGACGTCAGGCTGCAGGCCACATCAACAGACTTCAGACGTCAGCCTTGACCCATGGAGAACTTAGATATAGCGGTCTTGGCCTCAAGATCACAGAGGTATGGCGGCATTGACCCCTGGAGTGACGTCAGCGGCGGGCCACAGCACTAGTGACGTCAGCGGCGGGCCACAGCACTAGTGACGTCAGCGGCGGGCCACAGCACTAGTGACGTCAGCGGCGGCCACAGCACTAGTGACGTCAGCGGTGGGCCACAGCACTAGTGACGTCAGCGACGGGCCACAGCACTAGTGACGTCAGCGACGGCCCACAGCACAAGTGACGTCAGCGACGGGCCACCGCACAAGTGACGTCATCGGCGGGCCACCGCAAAAGTGACGTCAGCGGCGGGCCACAGCACTAGTGACGTCAGCGGCGGGCCACAACACTAGTGACGTCAGCGGTGGGCTACAGCACTAGTGACGTCAGCGGTGGCCCACAGCACTAGTGACGTCAGCGGCGGGCCAGAGTACTAGTGACGTCAGCGGCGGGCCAGAGTACTAGTGACGTCAACACGGCGGGCCACAGCACAAGTGACGCCAGCGGCGGGCCACAGCACTAGTGACGTCAGCGGCGGGCCACAACACTAGTGACGTCAGTTGCGGGCCACAACACTAGGGACGTCAGTTGCGGACCACATCACTAGTGACGTCAGCGGCGGGCCACAGCACAAGTGACGCCAGCGGCGGGCCACAGCACTAGTGACGTCAGCGGCGGGCCACAGCACTAGTGACGTCAGCGGCGGGCCACAACACTAGGGACGTCAGTTGCGGGCCACAGCACTAGTGACGTCAGCGGCGGGCCACAGCACTAGTGACGTCAGCGGCGGGCCACAACATTAGTGACGTCAGTGTGGGCCACAGCACTAGTGACGTCAGCGGCGGGCCACAGCACTAGTGACGTCAGTGGTGGGCAACAGCACTAGTGACGTCAGCGGCGGGGCACAACACTAGGGACGTCAGTGGCGGGCCACAGCACTAGTGACGTCAGTGGTGGGCCACAGCACTAGTGACGTCAGCGGCGGGTTACAAGACTAGGGACGTCAGCGGTGGGCCACAGCACTAGTGACATCAGTGGCGGGCCACAGCACTAGTGACGTCAGCGGCGGGCCACAGCACTAGTGACGTCAGCGGCGGGCCACAGCACTAGTGACGTCAGCGGCGGGCCACAGCACTAGTGACGTCAGTGGCATGCCACAGCACTAGTGACTTCAGCGGCGGGCCACAGCACTAGTGACGTCAGCGGCGGGCCACAGCACTAGTGACGTCAGCGGCGGGCCACAGCCTGACCTCCCCAAAATAGCTACACTTGCAGCTGACTGATGACCTCGAGTTAGACAAGAATGTGATCTATACAATCATGAACAATCCCGCGTCCAGGGGACAATGTCCCGTGGTCACGCCTCCCCGCTGATTGTTCATCCTCGATCTTCAACACTCTACCATACCTGAACAACGGTCACTCAGGGCCACACACCTGAACAACGGTCACTCAGGGCCACACACCTGAACAACGGTCACTCAGGGCCACACACCTGAACACCGGTCACTCAAGGCCACACACCTGAACAACGGTCACTCAGGGCCACACACATGAACAACGGTCACTCAGGGCCACACACCTGAACAACGATGGTGTGAGCACAATGAGAGGAGGAGCTCTTAACCTTGCCACGGCCGTGAAAGATGCAGGTTGCAGAAATCAATTGCCAGTTGACCTTTACGGTGTCAGCAACCCCAGCTCCCCCTGACCCTCCCGCCTCGTTGTCAACGTTGCCAGTACGGGTACTGTGTGTGTGTGGGGGGGGGGGGCAGTGTGTGTGTGTGGGGAGGGGCAGTGTGTGTGGGGGCGCAGTGTGTGTGTGGGGGGGGAGGCAGTGTATGTGTGCGTGTGGGCGACAGTGTGTGTGTGTGGGTGCGATTCCCAGATTTAAGAGAGTGATTTGGTCTTCGGTGAGGTTGATTCCTGCGAGATTTAAGAAACCATCCCTGTGTCGAGGAATTATAATGGGACCTCCGAATAATGATGGTCAATCATTATGTCAATAATGATTGACATCATTATTTTGAGGTCCCATCATTGTTCCTCAACCCAGGGATGGTTTCTCAAATCCCACCGGACTCAACCTTACCGAAGACCAAATCACTCTCTTAAATCTGGAAATAAACTGTCACGTTATGTCCAGACCGAATGAGATGGCCCGGGAAGTAGAGTTAGAAATCTTACTAGATGATATATTCGAGCTTGAGAACCAGAGGAAGGTCACCACTGAAGACACTCCGCCAGCTGAACGGATCCCGGAAGGAGGGAAGACCCGAGGGAGGTACAGGAGCACCATACTGACCCCGGAGCTCTGAGCGCCAGTTAAGAGCCTCTGTGATAACAAGGATGTGGTAGTGAGCAGAGGCGACAAGTCACCAATATACATCATCCTAAAAAGAGATGACTACATTGCAAAATTGAACCTTAACCTCTCCAACCAACCAAAATTTCTGAGGGGTTACGAGGGATACAACAGCCGAATCAAAAACGAAGGTAAACCTACTGATCGAAACTCTCAACGCGAAAAAGTCCGGACTTCACCTATCAAAAATCACTGGAGAATACAAAACCGGCTATGAATACGGAAACGTCAAAACCCACAAACCTGGGAACCCACCGAGGCCAATCATCAGTCAGATACCAACGCCCACGTACAAGCTGGCTAAGCGACTCAACTCGCTGTTGGCACCCTACGTAGCGAGTGCGTTTAGCCTAAGTCGCATAAAGAATTCTTGACCTGTTGAGAGGATGACGGGCCACAGGTGTAAGAGCCTCCCTTGACGTGGAGTCACTGTTCACTAATGTTCCCATCGACCAGACTATTGAAATGATGATGGGCACAGTGTATCGAGATCCGACTGCACTCCTCTGGACACACCAGAGAGCATATTAAGAAACAGCGTGAAGTTTGCATGAAAGAGGCGCCCTTCTAAAGTCCTGACGGACACATGTATAAGCAAGTGGACAGCGTCGCCATGGGCTCCCCGCTGGGTGTCTTGTTCACAAACTTTTACATGGGAACTATTGAGCAGAGAGGTCTGGTCGGTTTAGACCTAAAACCCGTCATCTACTGCAGGTATGTCAACGACATATTTGTACAAGTCCCGGATACCGAACGACTATTGCAGTTGAAGAAAGCTAGGAGCAAAACTAAGTTTTAAACTTCTCTTATGAGATGGAGAGTGGGGGGGTAAGCTTCCCTTGTTAGGTGTAGCAGTCATGGATAGGAGCGGCAGCTTTCATCATGCAGTATACACTAAGGAGACAAACACAAGGATGTGCCTTAACGCTGACAGCGACTGCCCGGAGAGATACAAACGAAGTGTTGTGAACGCTTACGTCGACGGAGCTCTCACTCACAGCTCTGGGTGGAAGCAGGTGGATGAGGAGTTATGTAGAATAAGTCAGATTTTGGTCAACAATGGTTTCTCCAGTGGTTATGTTGAAGACATAATAAAGAGGAAGGTGGCGAGGTGTGCAACAGGCAACGGAACAACTAATAACACAATACCCACACTTACAATAAAATTGTTTTACAGAAACTACTTCTTCTCCACGGCCCACAAAGCAGAGGAAAGAGCTATAAAAGAGATCATTGATCACGTTACCCCAACTGACATCAACCAAAGATAAAACTAACAATATAAGAGTAGGAAAACCGCCAACCTGCTAATGAAGAACTCTCCCGACACCAAGAAAAACTCCTTGAAAGAGACCAACGTTGTCTACGTCTTCACGTGCCCACTTGGGGATTGTCAGCCCCACCGAACTCAGTATATAGGCAAGACAACAACGTGTCTCTCTAGACGTTTAACAATACACAAACAACAGGGCTCCATCAAGGAACAGATAATCGCCACACACAACGAGACGGTCACCAGAGATATTTTGACGACCAACACCGAAATAATTCATAGATACAATGACAATAGAAGATTAGACATCAGTGAAGCGCTGCACATCAAGAAATCTAGACCGGCAATCAATAAGCTAATACACAGTTACACTCTACCCACTTCTAGACCCCGGACCAATGCTGAAGCTGGACCGAATGATCCTGCAACAGGAACGGCAGCAACCAGAAGAACATAAACTGCCAACATGTCACACTCTTAATTTACTACCCCATTATACAGGACCCCATTTTATAGGACCCCATTAATACCCCATGTATGTCATTCATCCATGTCACCAACCACATCACCATTAGAGGAGATAAACAGGTGCTAAAACAAAAGAATTTGTCTTTGAGAATGTGACGTGAGACATTACGAAACGCATCACTAGGCGTCAGACCCAAATAATAAGTAAAAATGAACTTTGGAGAGTTAATTTTTAATCTTCCTGCTTCAGTGAAGAAAAACATAAAGAATATCGAGAAGATTCGCGCCAAAATCATAAATCTAAAACTTTTTGTCGTTTTCAACGAAATATGTTTAAAAGAAAGACTACTACCAAACTATACTAGTATATATATATATATATATATATATATATATATATATATATATATATATATATATACACACACTTGCCTAAACATGCAATTTAGAAGTATAGAAACTTTAGACACTCAACACTCACCAGGGGACTTGAACCCTGGCCACCAAGATGGCAGGTACGCACTTATACCCAAAACACCATACTCATCTATATATATCATATATATATATATATTGGTCACCAACCACTATCACCTGATTTAGAGGACAGCATATAAACCAATGAGTCAAAACAAAAGATAATTGTCTATTGAGAATGTGACGTGACTACATTACGCAAAACGCAAAATCACTAGGACGTAAGACACCAATCTCATACTTAAAAACATGAACTTTCGGCGGCAGATTAATCTATATGAATATACTATGAAACCCTAACGAGCTTCAGTGAAGACAAACATAAAGAATATCGAGAGATAAAAAAAAAAAAAAAAAAAAAAAATAAAAAAAAAAAAAACAGAACCAGAACCAAATCAATCTAGGTTAAATCTAGAACGTATGTGTCGGGTTCAGACATACACCGAAATATGTTGAATTAAAAGAAAGACTATACCAAGCTATGACTAGTATATATCTATTATATATTAGGATGGCACTATATATTAATATATAAGATAATACAATAGTAATTATAAGGTGGAGGAGATCAAGTAAAAGTACACAGCACACTTGAGCCGTCAAAGCATGCCTATGTCAGACTGCAGTACTACCGTGGCGAGTAAAGGGGTTGGACCTGTGCTCAAACCAGGCTCTGACACCCCCCTCCCATTGGGGACTGAAGCTCGCCTGGCCATACCAGAGGACTTGCAAGCTTAAGGCCCGCCACCATTATTCACCACACATAACAACCATACCCCCATACGCTATTATTAAGTTGGTGCATATTTTAAATATTCTTACGGTTATGAATAAGATACATATATATGACATATATATATAGGTACTAGACCTTTTAACTTATAGTAAATTCATATCATATATATATCATATACGTCCTCTGGGGGGGCTTCGTAGCTATCTCTCGTTAGAGCACAACACAACAACCGTCAACCTTTGTGTGGATTGCAGACACCAACCCTGAGGAGCGGCAAAAAGAGAATATGATAGTGACGATATTATATAGTTATATATAGTAATATATATCTATATGATATTACTATATA
>WNGS01156699.1:4923-16217 GCA_020271785.1 Procambarus virginalis
TTGTACTAAAGAGGCACCCTTCTTGAGCCCGGATCGGCACATGTATAAGCAGGTAGATGGGGTCGCCGTTGGTTCTCCCCTAGGTGTCCTGTTTGCGAATTTCTACATGGGTACCATTGAACAAAAGGTCTTAATCGACATGAACTTGAAACCGGCCATATACTGCAGGCCTGTTGACGACATTTTTACACAGGTAACTGATGTCAGACATCTGCAGGAGCTGAAGGAGGCATTTGAGCGGAATTCTGTGTTGCGTTTCACTTACGAGATGGAAAAGGATGGGAAGCTGCCCTTTCTAGATGTAACATTCATGGAAAGGAGTGGAGGTTTCCACACTGCAGTCTACACTAAGGAAACAAACATAGGAATGTGCCTCAATGCCAACAGTGACTGCCCAGACAGGTACAAGAGGAGTGTTGTTAACACTTATGTTAACCGTGCTCTCAGCCACAGCTCAGGATGGAAGGAAGTCGATGAAGAACTCTTTAGGGTAAGGCAGGTCCTAGTCACCAACGGCTTCTCCAATGGTTTCGTTGAAGACATCATAAGAAGGAAGGTGAAACGCCATGCAAACACAACACCTGTACCCCCTATTAGACTATTTAACAGGAACTTCTTTTCCACAGCTCATAAAATGGAGGAAAGGGTTCTGAAAGATATTGTTAATAGAAACGTTATCCCTACAGACAAAAATCAGATGATTCAATTGACGATTTACTATGAAACCAAAAAAACGGCCAACCTACTCATGAGAAACTCTCCAGACACAAAGCAGAACGCTTTAAAAGAGAGCAATGTCGTCTATGCCTTCAAATGTCCACTTGGGGACTGTAAGCCTCAAAGAACTCAGCATATAGGCAAGACAACAAGATCTCTTTCCAGGCGATTAACGATTCATAAGCAACAGGGCTCCATTAAGGAACATATAATCACTTCCCACAACCAGACCATCGCCAGAGAAGTCTTAACTAATAACAGAAATCATCGATAGATACAGTGATAGCAGGCGGCTTGATATCTGCGAGGCACTACACATCAAGAAGTTAACACCAGCAATCAACAGCCAATTAATGCACAACTATATTCTACCCACTTCAAGACTCCGCTCCAATATAGAATCATCAAGAAATATGGGCCAATAGGCCCTTTGCATTTATTTCTATTCTTCCCTTTAATTTACCCAATATTACTCAATATTTCGTGTTCTGTCTAGTGTTGAAAATTTGCTTTCACCTCATCCAAAACTGTTGTAGCATATCACCTCACCCAAATGCAGGTTTATAAGATGAAAATATATATATATATATATATATATATATATATATATATATATATATATATATATATATATATATATATATATATATATATATATATATATATATATATATATATATATATGTCGTACCTAGCAGCCAGAACGCATTTCTCAGCCTACTATGCAAGGTCCGATTTGCCTAATAAGCAAAGTTTTCCTGAATTAATATATTTTCTCTAATTTTTTCTTATGAAATGATAAACCTACCCATTTCATTATGTATGAGGTCATATTTTTTTATTGGAGTTAAAATTAACAAAGATATATGACCGAACCTAACCAACCCTACCTAACCTAACCTAACCTATCTTTATAGGTTAGGTTAGGTTAGGTAGCCAAAAAAGTTAGGTTAGGTTAGGTTAGGTAGGTTAGGTAGTCGAAAAACAATTAATTCATGAAAACTTGGCTTATTAGGCAAATCAGGCCTTGCATAGTAGGCTGAGAAGTGCGTTCTGGCTACTAGGTACGACATATATATATATATATATATATATATATATATATATATATATATATATATATATAATCCAGCTGGGATCGCCCCATTGCCGACCAAGAAGATGCGACAACACCACATGACACTGCCCGACATAGAGCTGTAGCAACTCCCCATGCAGGTGATTCCCTATTAGCAACCCCAATGTCAGCAACCGGCACCCGTTTCACACGGCAGGCCCTCCGAATTGCCGTGGCTCTCCGTCTCGCTGCCCCAATCCACACCGAATACAGGTGTATTTGCGGCGAGGCAGAGGCCGACAGGTACGGACGGCATGGCCTTCTCTGCCAAAGGACATGAGGATGGCATGCAAGACACGGCGAGGTCATTGACATTATTAAGAGAAGCCTTACCACAGCCGGTTGTCCAGCAGAGAGAGAGGCCTGCTACCTAATGTCCCGCAACTCTGATGAGCCTGTCGGTCGCCCAGATGGAATCACGGTGAACCCCTGGAAGAATGGTAGACATTTGGTGTGGGACTACACTTGCGTCTCAACTTTAGCCAATACCTATGTTGACTTCAGTGCTACTCAAGCAGGAGGAGCTGCCAATCACCGGGAAGCGGCCAAGTCACGTAAATACAGAGACCTTGAGCACCACTACAATTTTGTCCCCATTGCGTCAGAGACACTTGGTTCCTGGGGTAAAAGGGCTGCTAGCTTTTTGAAGGAGTTGGGGTCTAAGCTAATCAAAACAACTAGAGACCCTAGAGCTGCCAATTTTTTTTTTTCAGCGCCTTAGTGTGGCAATACAGAGAGGAAATGCTCACTGCATCCATGGTTCCTGCCCGCCGTCTGAGGGGCTGGAGGAGCTTTTCAACTTGTGACAAGCAGCCTTGTACCCTGCATGTAATCAATATTGTAACTTTTTTTTGTGTAATGACATTTTCAAATAAAGTTAGATAAACATACACACATACCAAAAGAATAGGAGTGGTAGGAGAAGAAAATATCAAAGTGTTCAGTGAGGATCCACAAGGTCTTCTTTGAGAATACTTTCTGACTTGCGTGTTTAGGCAAGTGTGTGTGCATCAAGCATAGACCACATGTTCTCCCACATAACAGGGCTTGATGGAAAACGTCAATTGCCTCTCACTATACCATTGCCTGGAGAGGATGGGTTGTCTGGGAGTTAAATACCCCAGAATTCCCACCTCTTTTGGGGCTCTGAGTGTAGTGCAGTGGGTATAAGTGCGTACCTGCCATTGTGGTGGCCAGGGTTCAAGTCTCCTGGTGGGTTTGTGTGTCTAAAAGTTTCTATATATATGTATTATATATATACATATATATATATATATATATATATATATATATATATATTATATATATATATATATATATATATATATATATATAATATATATATATATATCTATATATATACATATATAAAAGTTTGTGAGGGTACCACCTCTGGTGCCAATGTGGGGACCCATTGCCTCGGAGATGAAAATAAAAAGTATTCAGAGGAGACCTTGTGGTTTCTCACTGAACACTAATATTATATTCTCCTACCACCCCCATTCTTTTGTATGTACACATATATATTTGTTTTATTTAAATTTTGTTACAAAAAAATGAGTTACATATAGGGTACAAAGATGGTTATCATAGGTTGTCGAGTTCCTCCAGCTCCTCAGATGGCGGGCAGGAATCCTGAATGCAGTGCGCATTTCCCCTCTGTATCACCACGCTGAGGTGCTGGAAAAGAAAGCTGGCAGCTCTAGGGTCCCTTGTTGTTTCAATGAGCCTAGAACCGAGTTCCTTCAAAATACTGTTAGCACTTTTACCCCAGGTGCCGCGTGTCTCAGAAGCAATGGGGACAAAATTATAGTGGTGATCCAGTTCTTTGTACTTACGATATTTGGCTGCTTCCCTGTGGGTGGCAGCGCCACCTGGTTGTGCAACACTGAGGTCAATGTAGGTGTTAGCCAGGGTTGATACGCACGTGTAGTCCCATACCAACTGCTTGCCATTCTTCCAGGGGTTCACTGTGATACCATCCGGGCGATCAATAAGAGCATCAGAGTTACGGGGCTCTCATTCAGCTGGGCATCCAGCTGTGGTGAAGCTCCTTTTGATGATGTCGTTAACTTCACTGTGCCTCGAGTGCCAGCCCCCTGAGCTTTGGCAGAGTAGGCCATGGTGGATGTACCTGTCAGCCACCACCTCGCCGCAAATACACCTATATCTGGTGTGGATTGAGGCAGCAAGGCGGAGGGCCACAGCAATTCGGAGGGCGTGTGGTGTGAGATGCGTGCCAGTTGGCGACATTGGGGTTGCTAACACGAAATCACCTGCATGTGGGGCTACTACTGCTGTGAGGCGAGCAATGTCGTGTTGTGTTCTTGCAGCACCCAGGCACTCTGCAGCAACTTGGTCTACAATGGGGCCATCCCAGCTGGATTGCTTGTGGGCTTTCAGGGATGGTGGTTGAGGTGATGGGCCTGCACGAGAGGCCCACTCTGTGGCACAGCGTGTAAAATTGGGATCATGTACACCTGCCAGCTGATGTAAGTGGGCAGGTAGAATTTCCTTCACAAGGTCGTCGGATGCCGATGAGGAGGACAGGAAGGCTGGAACAGCGATTTGCGTTGCTGTTCGAATTCCGAGGCCCCTAAGTCTTATGGGAAGAGAGGCTTGTTTCCACTGTAGGTCATCAAGGGAGAGGTTAAGGGCTTTTTCTAGCATTGATTTCAGTAACCGGTCATACTCAGCTAGTTTTTGGCTACTGTAAGATGGTGAACACCTCAGAAAGTAGGTTAACCTGGGGAGGGACAGACATCTGGTGATGAGGTAGAGTGCATCATGAGCATCAGTATCCTCAATCCTCCCATCCATCCTCTTAAGGTCGGCGATTTTCTTATCAAGGACCTCATCGATGGCTTTCAACCCCAAGGGAGCGCCTAGGAGTGTGCTGTCTTCATGTTTAGTTTTATGGATATTTGGTAGAAGACCCTCTATTCTCTCTACGATGCCCTAGTTGGAACATATTATTTCACATTTAGAAGGGTTCAGGGTGAGGCCTAAAACCGCACCTTGCTCCTGGATTTTTCTGACGTCCTCCAGGAGGGAGTCTTGGGAACCAGCTAGGGTACCATCATCCAAGAACCAGATGTTAAGCTCGCTGGACAGGACCTCTGTGACCTGTTTGATGATTAAGCAGAAAAGGAGAGGAGCAAGGGGGTCACCCTGTTGGACGCCTTCTCGCGAGTCAGTTTCATGTTCGCCAAAAAGTAGCTTTAGGTCCATACTGTAGCATGAACGTACAAAAGGGTAGAGGGAAGGGAAATGACTATGAACCACATGGAGTACAGCATCCCTCCGCACCAAATTGAAGGCATTTTTGAAATCTAGCTTGTTAAGGGCCTTTTCGTCTGTGATGTTGGCGATGAAGGCTCGAGCTGCATGGGCTGCCGCCTCACACCCTTGTGGAATGCCGAACCCGAGCTGTTTTGGCTTCAGCATGTTGTTGTTGCTGTTAAAGATTCGCTACTTGGAACAAACAGCTACACATAGCACGGGCTATGGTCAGCCCGTATGGCCGCTGCATCACTAACTGTTCTTGACGCAACCTTTGCGAAGAGACGCCGGAGAGAATTGCCCACAGCTATTGGCCTAATCCCTCCATCCTTTTTCTTTAGAGCATAGAGAGATGCTCCAAAAAAGATAGGTCTTATGGTCTCTGGTATGTTGCCAGCTAGACATGTGTTGGTGAATCTGATTAGTTCCACCAAGAGGTTCTTTGCAATGTCACCCAGTGCAGGGTTGAGCATTTGCTTGAGGTGGTTGGGTTTTAGTCCTGTGAACCCACCTGCTGATCCTGTTGGGAAGGACAAGGCTGCTTTATGGACCACAGATTCAGCCACCCAGAGAGGTTCTGCTCCGGTAGCCCCCACTTGTACAATGTCGTCCTCACGCGGAGCCCTGGGTGGGTGTTTCTCCCTTAGGGCTTGAGCTGCTGCGGCATCTCTGTCGGCAATTGAGTCCTCACTGGTGATGACTCTTATTGCGCCAATAGTGTTTCCTTCTTCTATTTTCTTGGTGACTGATGTTCTGATTTTTGATGTGCCGGATATGCCACTGTTGCTCTTCCTGCCGTGGGTGTTTCTCGCGCGAGTGGGAAGGCGCACCTGGTTGTCCTCCCTGGGACAATCATTTATAACTTTGATGACTGAGGCAGCTAAGGTTTTGTCTCTCCTTGCAGGGGTGGCTAGACATATGTTGCCAAACAGTAGGAGGTTGTGCCATGCTTGTTGTGCCATAAATATATATATATATATATATATATATATATATATTATATATATATATATATATATATATATATATATATATATATATATATATATATATATATATATATGTCTCATTGAATATGACCGCATATTCTGTATTTACTATCTTCTGATTTAGGGCTTCTATCCCTCTAACTATTTTCTTAGCATCAGGGCTTAGCTGAATAAGAGTTCTCCAAAACTCATTTTCGTAATTTCCAGGTGAAGAAAAGAGGTAAATTACTATAGAATGTATTACACTTATTTATACAATATGCACAACGTTTCGAACCTCCATGGTTCATTCTCAAGTGAAGGAATTTTACAATGTGATTGATTTTATACCCGCACTGGGTCAGGTGATAAGACAATAAATGTGAAAACAAAAGGGGATACAAAGGGGATATAAGTGGGGTCACACATATGAACATAAGAATATAGGTGACCGCAGAAGGCCTGTTGGCCCATACGAGGCAGCTGGTATCTACATACAAAGATTAATCCAGTGTAATTATTAATTGTTATTAAATATGACCAAAAAAGTAAGATTAATAATTCTAACACGAATTTTCTCAATATTTCTTATGTTTCTTTTCACTGTTGATGGTAATTGAAAAATCATTTCTCCAAAATTAATTTTTATTTCTAGTCTGACGTGACACTTGAATGCGTTTCGTAATAACTTATTACATTTTCAAACACTTTAGTTTGCACACACACAACTATAACCTGTAAACACTGTGTTTTGTTGAAAGTTTGGTTTTCACCCCACTATTGTATAACATCACCTCACCCAAATGCAAGTATAGAGCCAATGCTGTTTCAGGCATAAGTCGTGTGTGGATAAACTAAAGTCTTTGAAAATGTAATAAGTTTTACAAAACGTGCTAAAGTGTCGCGTCAGACTAGAAATAAAAATGAATTTTTGAGAATTGATTTTTCATTTACCATCACCAGTAAAAAGAAACATAAGGAAAATCGAGAAAATTCGTGTTAGAATTATTAATCTTACTTTTTTTGGTCAGTGGTATTTTTGGTTTTAATAATATATATATATTTATATATATTATATATATATATATATATATATATATATATATATATATATATCTATATATATATATATATATATATATATATATATATATATATATATCACTAAGAACTCTTTGACCCGGCCAGGATTCGAACCCATGCCGTCCAGGATCACCCCTAAACGTACACAGTACCGTGACCACCGCACCAATGATCGTCATAAGGAGTTCTAAGGGTCAAAGAGTTCTTAGTGATATATGGCTTGCGCGTTTATGCAGCTTTCTCACACATGATAGACTCAGTGCGGCCCGTGCATGCGCCAGAATTTGATGAAAAACTGTACCCAAATGGAACCATGAGTGTCGTCGGGGGTGGTCAGTCAGGGAGCTTAGTTAATAAGCGCCAAGACTGACCAATCCTTATGACGATCATTGGTGCGGTGGTCACGGTACTGTGTACGTTTAGGGGTGATCCTGGACGGCATGGGTTCGAATCCTGGCCGGGTCAAAGAGTTCTTAGTGATATATGGCTTGCGCGTTTATGCAGCTTTCTCACATATATATATATATATTAAATAAATATATATATATATATATATATATATATATATATATATATATATATATATATATATATATATATATATATATATATATATTATATATATATATATATATATATATATATATATAAAGAAACAAGTAAAAAGAACATAAGGAAAATCGAGAAAATTCGTGTTAGAATTATTAATCTTACTTTTTTTGGTCAGTGGTATTTTGGTTTTAATAATATATATATCTATATATAAATATATATATATATATATATATATATATAAATATATATATATATATATATTATATATATATATATATAATATATATATATATATGCAGAATAACCACATGTGAAAAATAGAAAATGCTTAACGCGTTTTCGGCTAATTAGCCGAAAACGCTAATTCATCTTCATTCTACTTTGCTCTGATGAAGCTAATTAGCCGAAAACGCGTTAAGCATTTTCTATTTTTCACATGTGGTTATTCTGCATACTTGGATCAGTGTTTTTGTGATCATTGTTGCATATATATATATATATATATATATATATATATATATATATATATATATATATATATATATATATATATATATATATATATATATATATATATATATATATATATATATATATATATATATATATATATATGTCGTACCTAGTAGCCAAACGCACTTGTCAGCCTACTATGCAGGCCCGATTTGCCTAATAGGCCAAGTTTTCATGAATAATTGTTTTTCGACAACCTAACCTACCTAACCTAACCTAACCTAACATTTTCGGCTACCTAACCTAACCTACCTATAAAGATAGGTTAGGTTAGTTAGGTAGGGTTGGTTAGGTTCGGTCATATATCTACGTTAATTTTAACTCCATGAAAAAAATTTACCTAATACATAATGAAATGGGTAGCTTTAATCATTTCATAAGAAAAAAATTGAGAAAATATATTAATTCAGAAAAACTTGGCTTATTAGGCAAATCGGCATTGCATAGTAGGCCAAAAGTGAGTTCTGGCTACTAGTACGACATATATATAATATATATATATATATATATATATATATATAATATATATATATATATTTGTGTATTAACTATTTGTATATAAATTTTGAGTGTTACTGGATGTTCACTATTACATCAAATGGTGATAATGAAGGGCTAGCCAGGAGAATTCTAATAGTGACATTCAAGTATTACTCAAAATTCTTAGCTACTTGTTGTTAGGTAGGTGCCTTTAACCCCGGAATGAGGAAGAGTGCAACTTAACCAGAATAATTTAGGCTATATTCAGCTTACTTGCCAGCTAATGAACAAGTACCCAAGCTACATTAGCAATACCTATTCAAGTCCTATGAAACTTTGACTTAAAGCCACCATAGCTACTCCTGAAAAATTAAGGAGAACCTATATTGGCCTTAAAGGTAATTTAACCAGACTGATCAATAAGTCTGAAGCGTTATCTAAAGCAACTCCCATTGATTACCATCAATTAGAATATCATTGAGGGTAGCTGATCTCAAATTTGATCAAGTCAGATCTACAATCAGGTCTTATCTTGACATACTGAATGCAGCAGAAACTGATCCTGATGAAATAGATCAAACTCTAGCTGGAACATCTCAGTATGAAGATGACACTCAAGATAAGCTTAATGTACTATGTAATATAGTAAGTCAACATAAATTCAATGCAAATAATACTGTGTCTCAAGCCAGTGTACAATTACCTGAGGTTCGTTTACCTACTTTAGACTTACCTACATTTTCACGACTGGATGAAGAAAACTGGGACACATTTTGGATTTCATTTGAAGTTCATATACATACAAAACCTTCTCTTGATAAGGTTTCTAAATTCTCTTACTTAAACAGTCTTCTTAAATGGGAGGCTAAAAAGGTCATAAATAATCTAGCTCTCACTTGAGCAATTATGAAGAAGCTATAAAACTGTTAAAGTTGAACTATTGCAACAAAGAGTTGAGTATAGCTAACCTTTATTATCAGTTACTGGATCTGAATGCACCAAGTAACCGACCAGACTCACTTCAAAGCTTCAGGCTAGAAGTAGAGTCTCTAGTGAAGGCCTTAGGTACTAAAGTAGATGTACCAACTTCCGAATGGTCAATTAAGTTACTTTTACAGAGGAAATTACCTCGAAACATTTTAGCAGAAATCTGCTCACACTATAAAACCGAGTTTCTCACTCTCGAGCAAATATTGAGGGGTTAAGAATCACAGTCAACAGGTTGAAAACTCATGATAAGATTAAACCTGAGTCTAAGCAACCTAATACAGACAATTCAGTTAAACCAAAATCGACTTTGAATAAGTCTAGTAAATTCAAACCTAGGACTACTCCATCCACTGGAAGGAGAAGTGGTAACATAGGTATTTATTCAGTATCTCCCTCTGAGACTGTAGTTGATGTATCTACCAAGAAGACAAACTCAGCAAGAGAGAGAAAGTGTCTGTTCTGTGAACAAGAGCAAGTCACTTATAAATGTAATGTTTATCCTAACTTTAATACCAGGATTAAACGCCTACAAGAATTACACAGATGCACCAAGTGCATGGGTTCTCATGACCCCAGTAAATGTGTAGTTCATCTACGGTTGTGCGTATGCATCATTATGCCTTACGTAGAAAGACATCATCACAATCTACAACACCTCGGGAGAATTCTATGAATTCTACCACAGTTCAATACTGCAAAGTACACCAAGAAATTAATGTTCTTGCAACTGAGTCAGGCAATATACTACTCTGCCTACAGCTTAGCTTAAACTAAATAATAGGAAGTCTAGAGTCAATACTAGAGGTCTTTTTCGATCAAGGATCACAGAAGACCTTCATCACACACAATTAGTTGAGCAGTTGAAATTAAAACCTGCCAAACATGTGAAATTAAATATCTCTGGCTCTTAACTAACAGTGGACCGCGTGAATACCAAGTAGTGAAGGTATTAGTACGACTTGGATCTTCCACTAATTCAATACAAGCGGGAGTAGTGGATAAGCTTCCTTCAACCTGCAGGTCACAGGACTCACTTACACTGCGAAATATCTCAGACGTAACCGCATGAGGCAAGCGGATCACAAAATATATCTGATCGCCTCACAGACGTTGGTATACTAATAGGTGCTGACTATTATTACTGATTTATAACAGGATACACCCCACAACTAGGAATGAATTGTTGTCATCTGCTGGAGGCAAATTGCTAACAGGACCGGTGCTTTTCCAGCAAAAATCTGTATCAATCAACAAACAACCAAACAATTCAGTAGTGGCGTGACTAGGCTTGGAACAGTCACCCCCTACATTTCAGAGAAATATATGAAGATAATGAGTCTGATCCACCTGTATTTAAATTGTGGGATCTAGACACTTTACGTATTGTCCCTGATAAACCAAGCCCTGATGATACGTGGACTTACCTGCAATATCTGGACACAGTTGTCTATAAAGACCAACAATAGTGGGTGAGACTGCCATGGAAGTTGAACCATCCACAACTTCCAGTTAATTATTTCATGGCAGGCTCCCAATTAAAGTCTCATTAATACTGCAACAGAAACACCTGATAAATTGAACATGTATCA
>WNGS01156701.1:0-10777 GCA_020271785.1 Procambarus virginalis
TGTCGATGGCACCGGAGCAGAGCGCAGTGTCGCAGGCTCCAGAGCAGAGCACAGTGTCGGGGAAGCCGCAGCAGAGGTGCGGTCCCTGGCAAGGGACACAAACAAAACAAGGCCCAAAATCTGTTGGTATTACAAATGGGCAACTGTAAACATGGGATCTGGAGAAGAACAAATTGAACATGTAAGACGACTCACCCTGGAATGTGCAGAACCTCCTCAATACAGGTAAATGTACAAAAGCTGTGAATTCTTTCACCCAGTAATTTGCAAGAACTCTTTGGACAGGAAAGAGTGCTTCAATGCTGAATGTCCAGCTTTTATATAAGAGGTACAGGCGAATATAAAACCGACAGACTGCCACTATGAAAACAGCCACTACTCCATCGACCGGGATAATTTTTTGCAAGAGGAGGAGGAGGATTGTGGGGGTTTTCTTTTTTTTTTGCTGTCACGATTGCAATGCGTACGTCGCCAACGTACATGTGGCAGACGCTTCACGAAGCTGTCGGAATTAGCAAAATAGAAAATACGAGAGCAACCGTACAGGGCCTGGGAGCAAGGTCGAGTTAGAGTCCTTGTGGGTCTCTTCTCAGACTAGCCTCACCTGGTCCTGCTCCACGTTGGTCGTTGGAATCTCCTCAATGATGTAACACTTTAAGGGACTCCTAGGGTCCTCATCAATTTATAGTTTAGTGACTTACAGGCAACTCGGTGTTGAAGACACTTAGAGCTGAAGGCTTGAGTATATTGGCAGTATTCAGAAGTGGTTCAACGGAAACACCGCATAAAGCTTAACAGTAGTTTATTTACTAACTTAACCACTAATACACAGGGTGCTTGATTTACTTTCGATTGGCGTCAGCAAAGCTATGGTTGCATTAGCGAGACTCTTGACGTCTGGCTAATCGACTCGTATCCACTCGTGGAGAAACACCTAACTTAACACAGTTGACAGCCAATCATTAACACGGCAACCTAACTGCCGGTATGCAAAGGGATCACAAGAGTTCCAACCGGATACTCGGTAATGATGATATGCAATAAACACAATAATAATCACACAATAACTAAATGTGTGGTGTATGTGAAGCTCACATTCACAGACGACTGAAATGCAGTGATACCACACAGATAAACACGCATTCACCGTCGATTCACCTATAACCTGCGACAGGTATAAGAAGGTGAGAACTGTGGTTGATTCCTCAGATCAACACAGACACATAAACAATGACAAGATCTTGTACTTACAGATAAGGTACCTTTCCTTACGCACTCACTCAGACTCGTTTATACAAGCACTCGTAGGTGGCCTGATAGCTGGTTTCGCTCGTAGACACGGAGGGTACTCGCAGTATCTTGAGATGATTTCGTGAGTAGGGGCGTGCTGTATGCTTAACAGACAGACACACGCGCACACACTGGCACTGGCGGTGCTAAGGTGGTGACGTCACGTCAGAGTGAGGGCGGCGGCTGGCGGCGGCTGGCGGCAGTACCATGCACTACACTGTACACTGTGGTACAGGTACACTGTGGTAAAGTCACACACAGATTACTTAGGCGGCGGCACTGCCTTAGTTCACTCTGAATCACTCACAACGATCTTTGTCACCAGGGGTTACCTGATACCAGTCTGTTTCGCTCTGGAGATTTGTCACTTTAGGCTTCTAAACAATATATTCCCACTCGTGATTCTGGCGAGTGTGTGGTATATCGCAAAGACGCTGAGTTAACTTGACGGTGAGGGATAGACGGTGATCAGTCTATTGGCCGGTAGAACAGAACACGTCCTCTGGTATGGTCGCTCTCACGTGAATGAATTTGCAAGGGTGCCGGGCATCTCGTGGCACACAACACAAAAGAAGTTACAATTTGACCAATAGCATTGCAGCAAATGAGCGGGAACCAATCATATTAGCTCGTTCGATGAGCAGTAGCAGGAGTGACGTCATGAACACGTCATAGCTGTTATTCTCCATCGCGCCGGTTGACCCCAGAGGTCAGACGCTGCTGGCGCCTTCCCCTCTGTCTCAGCGGGCACCAGCCATGTACTCACTGACCCTTGGTGGACAGTATGTTTAACTTCATGTATCTACTTCCTGATTGGACATACGGCGGCCTACGTATTTTAACAGTGTTCCTGGTTAAGTGGGCATTCGGAGATACCCAAAATGCTAGGGGGTGTGTGAGTATGTTCCCAAGATGCTCCCACAGCTGACTTGAATGGCATTGCAGTGCACAGATCTTCGTGCACAAAGCCTATCTCTCTTAATCCTGGATAGTGACCTAGCATGTTGGGTATCTCCAGAATGCCCACTTAACCAGGAACACTGTTAAATACGTAGGCCGCCGTATGTCAGGCAGGAAGTAGATACAGGGAGCTAAGTATACTTGCTACCAAAGGGTCAGTGAGTACATGGCTGGTGCCCGCTGAGACAGAGGGGAAGGCGCCAGCAGCGTCTGACCTCTGGGGTCAACGGCGCGATCGGAATAACAGCTATGACGTGTTCATGACGTCACTCCTGCTACTGCTCATCGAACGAGCTAATATGATTGGTTCCCGCTCATTTGCTGCAATGCTATTGGTCAAATTGTAACTCTTTTGTGTTGTGTGCCACGAGATGCCCGGCACCCTTGCAAACTCATTCACGTGAGAGCGACCATACCCAGAGGACGTGTTCTGTTCTACCGGCCAATAGACTGATCACCGTCTATCCCTCACCGTCAAGTTAACTCAGCGTCTTTGCGATATACCACACACTCGCCAGAATCACGAGTGGGAATATATTGTTTAGAAGCCTAAAGTGACAAATCTCCAGAGCGAAACAGACTGGTATCAGGTAACCCCTGGTGACAAAGATCGTTGTGAGTGACTCAGAGTGAACTAAGGCAGTGCCGCCGCCTAAGTAATCTGTGTGTGACTTTACCACAGTGTACCTGTACCACAGTGTACAGTGTAGTGCATGGTACTGCCGCCAGCCGCCGCCAACCGCCGCCAGCCGACGCCAGCCGACGCCAGCCGACGCCAGCCGCCGCCAGTCGCCGCCCTCACTCTGACGTGACGTCACCACCTTAGCACCGCCAGTGCCAGTGTGTGCGCGTGTGTCTGTCTGTTAAGCATACAGCACGCCCCTACTCACGAAATCATCTCAAGATACTGCGAGTACCCTCCGTGTCTACGAGCGAAACCAGCTATCAGGCCACCTACGAGTGCTTGTATAAACGAGTCTGAGTGAGTGCGTAAGGAAAGGTACCTTATCTGTAAGTACAAGATCTTGTCATTGTTTTATTGTGTCTGTGTTGATCTGAGGGATCAACCACAGTTCTCACCTTCTTATACCTGTCGCAGGTTATAGGTGAATCGACGGTGAATGCGTGTTTATCTGTGTGGTATCACTGCATTTCATTCGTCTGTGAATGTGAGCTTCACATACACCACACATTTAGTATTGTGTGATTATTATTGTGCATGTTATTGCCTGTCCCATTGACAGTGCCTTTGTATTTATTGCATATCATCATTACCGAGTATCCGGTTGGAACTCTTGTGATCCCTTTGCATACCGGCAGTTAGGTTGCCGTGTTAATGATTGGCTGTCAACTGTGTTAAGTTAGGTGTTTCTCCACGAGTGGATACGAGTCGATTAGCCAGACGTCAAGAGTCTCGCTAATGCAACCATAGCTTTGCTGACGCCAATCGAAAGTAAATCAAGCACCCTGTGTATTAGTGGTTAAGTTAGTAAATAAACTACTGTTAAGCTTTATGCGGTGTTTCCGTTGAACCACTTCTGAATACTGCTAATATTACTCAAGCCTTCAGCTCTAGGTGTCTTCAACACCGAGTTGCCTGTAAGTCACTAAACTATAAATTTGATGAGGACCCTAGGAGTCCCTTAAAGTGTTACATCATTGAGGAGATTCCAACGACCAACGTGGAGCAGGACCAGGTGAGGCTAGTCTGATAAGAGACCCACAAGGACTCTAACTCGACCTTGCTCCCAGGCCCTGTACGGTTGCTCTCGTATTTTCTATTTTGCTAATTCCGACAGCTTCGTGAAGCGTCTGCCACATGTACATTGGCGACGTACGCATTGCAGTCGTGACAGCAAAAAAAAGAATACCCCACACTAGGTCACTATCCAGGATTAAGAGAGATAGGCTTTGTGCACGAAGATCTGTGCACTGCAATGCCATTCAAGTCAGCTGTGGGAGCATCTTGGGAGACATACTCCCACATCACCCCCCAACAAAGATCGAGCTCCACAGCGTGGCGCTCGGTCAACCTCAAACCGCTGACGGCATGTGCACAAACTGAGTGCACTGTGCGCGGCCGGGTCCAGCGGACCCCGTTTTCTATCCTTCTAGGCAAGGCGGGGCCTCGTCTAGACTATTCTCTTCTGGTAAGTGAGGAATTTCTTCAGTCACCGGATCACATGTGGCTATCTGTTCAGGTTTTGAGCAGGCACTGTGGTTGGACGTAGCTCCAGGTCTGGGTCGGCTCAACGCCTCGAAACCCTGAGTGGCGCTGGTCTGTCCACTGCCTCTCTCCACCTGTGTCATGCTTGAAACATCAGACACACACTGGGAACCAGTGTCCGGTGATGCGCGTTGCGTTTCCTCGCTCATGTCGCCCTCGTTCGACGTCTCGTTAATCACCCCCGACCTACTCAACCAGTCAGCACCTACGTTGTCGGCTCCCTTTATGTAAACCATGCGGAATGTGAACTGCTGAAGGAACAACACCCAGCGCATTATTCTAGGGTTTGCGTTTTTAAGCGTACCGATGTGGCTGAGGGGTTGGTGATCTACTTGAAATGTGAAACGCTTACCATAGAGATACTGGTAGAATTTCCTTACTCCCACCACAGCAGCAAGGAGTTCCTTTTCTACAGTGGAGTACTTCTGCTCAGCATTGCTCAGTTTACGACTGGAGTACGCAACTGGCCAGATTTCACCGTCGTATTCTTGCATGAGTACAGCACCAATACCTGTATTTGAGGCATCTGTCCGAAGGATGTACTCCCTGGTAGAATCTGGTAGTCTAAGGATGGGTGCTTCAGTCAGCTTCTTCTTGAGCGTCGAGAATGCTGAGTTCTCCATTTCTGTCCAACGTACTCTAACAGGTGCATTCTTCTTGGTGAGATTAGTTAGCGGAGTTGCTATAGACGTGAAATTGGGAATGAAAGTTCTGTAGTACCCTGCAAGTCCCAGGAATGACTTAACCTGAGTCTTGGTGGCGGGTGGAGCGGCTTCACTGATCTTGGTGATCTTCTCAGGCAGCGGCCTGGTGAACCCTCCCCCTATCACGTGACCAAGGTACCTGACCTCCTTGCACCCCAACTCACACTTAGTGGGTTTTGCAACCATTCCTACTTCTTGTAGTCTTGCCAACACCTGCCTTAGCAAGGTCAGATGTTCTTCCCACGTAGCAGAGTGGATGAGCACATCGTCCACGAACACTTCTACTCCAGTAATTCCCCCCAAGACCTTGCGCATAGTTCTGTTGAACACGGCTGGGGCGTTCACCAGTCCAAACGGAAGAACTGTGAACTGGAAGAGACCTTCGCTTGTCATGAAGGCAGTGCAGCGCTTACTGTCTTCATGTAATGGAATCTGCCAAAATCCTTTTGTCAGATCGAGCTTGGAGAAATAGCAACTGGAAGCTAACCTCGAGAAGATCTCATTTTGATTGAACATCGGTTCAGCATCAAACTCTATGATGGAGTTCAACTTCCTGAAGTCGAGGCAGATGCGCACACCTCCCCCAGGCTTCTTCACTAACACCATCGGGCTTGAGTACGGTGAGGTCGACTTCTCTATTACTCCCGCATTAATCATAGATGCCAGTTCTTCTCTCACCTGTGGTACAAGGTGATGAGGAACAGGATATGGTTTTGTTCGTACCGCTTGCTGCTCTAGCAAAGGTATGCGGTAACCCTCTACTTTTGCTACCTTAGTGACGTCAGAGAGTACCTCCTTGTACTCTGCTACCAGTCGAGTAACCTGGTCGACTTGATCTTCAGACAGCTGATCATCAACCTTAACATCTCGGTGTGTCTCCTGCTGCTGTTGATTGAAGAGACCTGGCTGACCTTCCTCCTCGTCGGCGGTTATCACTGAGACACCGGCGATCGTTGCTGAGAGCAGAGGGTGGTCGATCGGCCCTGTCGATGTCGAGCCCTGCGGTCCTCTCCTGTTTTTACGTCTTACATGCTTCTTCGGCTTGTTGGATCCATCTGCAGGAGGGTCCTCGTAGCGTTGGAGCATGTGTTCTTTTGCTTTCTCTCCCTTATACTTCAACTGGGTGAGGGTGTGGTCACTCCCTGTGACGTCATCCCCGGCGAGTCGCCCTTGGGATCAGCTGGCTGGGGACGGCTGCATACAGCTGAGGCAGCGTCCTCACGCTCCCCCGTTTTCTTCGAGGGTGGACTCGGGCAATCAGAGATTCCCGGAACATTTCCCAATAAAAGTCCATATACAGCACGTTCCTGTTGAACGGCACGGATTTTACCTTTGATGTAAGGTGTGTCGACCCACACATACACCTCCACCATCTCTTTAGTATAGCCATTTGGGAATTTGACATAGATATGTCTACCTGTCTCAGATCCTGGCTGTACTAGGCTCTTTCTTACCATGTGAGTAGTGGCGCCTTTGTCACGGAAGATTTTCGCCGATTTTCCGTTAACATTTCCGTCCACCACCTCAAGGGTCCAAGCTAGTGGATCCTTTCTGACGTTGGGATGATTCTTACCACTTGAGCTCACACCTGCTATGTAACCTGATTTCGGTTTTACCTTGCAATCAGCTGCACGATGACCTGGCTTACCACAGGTGTAGCACTTGTGCACATGCTTGTTGGAGGAGTTTCCCTGCTCCCCCGACACACCAGTCTTAAGCTTAGCTCTATCGCCAATACCTGTAGCATGATGCTTCTCGTGCGGCTTCACCCCTTTCACCTGTCTCCTGGCCCCAGCCCACAGATCAGCTTGCTTGGCCATAGACAGATTTGACACAATTTCTTGCTCTTTGAGCTTGACACGCAGAGACGATTCGCATGCTTCTAAGAACTGTTCACGAATCATCAGTTGATAGAACTCCATGCTCCCAGGAGCAGTCTCCATGAGTTCACAGTAACGGTTTAGACTCGATTCTAACCGCTGTAACATGAGCACATATGTCTCACCTTTTTGCAATTGAGCCCTACGGAAATTCTCTAGCATCCGGTCTGCAGTGATGCCAAAACCGTTCAGCAGCGCTGTTGTCAATGCCTCGTAATCTCCGCGCTGGTGCGGACCCAGACTGTGGTAGATAGTTAATGCCCTACCCTTTAACAATGCACTAAGAGCGAGTGCCCACTTTGATCTTTCCCACCCGCAATCAGCGGCGTGACCTTCGAAACGCTTGATGTATGCATCCATCGAGTCGTCCCTCTCATCAAAGTTAGCTAGTTTAGGTAGTTTGACAGTCTTACCTTGTTCAACGTTAGTCTCCGTTGAACGACCACTTGTCTGGTCATCCTGCCTTGCTTGCAACTGCATGCGAGCTATGCGTTCAGTACTTTCTCGGTTCTGCTGATCAGTCCAGCGTTTGTTTTCTCTCTCTTGCTGATCAGTCCACAGTTTGCTTTCTCTGTCCTGCTGATCAGTCCAGAGTTTCATAGCTTGCTCTGCTACTTTATTCCCTTCGAATCCCAACTCCCTAACTTGGTTACGGTATTCCTCTAAGGTGAATAATTGCGAGCCTGTAATACCTACTCTTTGAGTTGGTGTCGTCCACAAGGACCTTTTGGGCCGAGATTCTTCCCCATAGAATCCCCCCAACGGAGTATTTAAAGGGCTAGATTCCCGCGTGACTCCGTTTTCTTCCGCAGCGCGCGTGATTCTAGTGACATCATTCTCGGTGACGTCACCCACAGGGGTCTCTACCTCCAAGTTCTCTCCCACTGTGTTATCTCTCACTGGGGTCTCACCACCGATAGCTTCATCCAGTGTGATGAGACTCGTGCACGCCACCTCAGCACTACCCTGCATGTGTGCTTGTAGCATCACCTCTTCCACGGCCCTCATGTGCTGTTCCACTCGTTCCTTACACTCTTGTTCAGTAAGAGTGTCGTAGTCGTCAGGTCTACGAGCGGTCAAGGCCAGGTGAAGATGCAGGTAGCGCTGTTTGTACTTCCACACTCAGACATACTGGTGGTGTGTGTACCTAACAGGGTGTTAAACATCCTCTGAATACTGCTCGTCACTTTTGAATTTTCAGGGAAAATTTAAGTGCGAAATTTTACTGTATAACCTAGCTCATAGGTTCCAACTAAGCCTAACACGTTGGGCGCCAGATGTGGGGGTTTTTTTTTTTTTTGCTGTCACGACTGCAATGCGTACGTCGCCAATGTACATGTGGCAGACGCTTCACGAAGCTGTCGGAATTAGCAAAATAGAAAATACGAGAGCAACCGTACAGGGCCTGGGAGCAAGGTCGAGTTAGAGTCCTTGTGGGTCTCTTCTCAGACTAGCCTCACCTGGTCCTGCTCCACGTTGGTCGTTGGAATCTCCTCAATGATGTAACACTTTAAGGGACTCCTAGGGTCCTCATCAAATTTATAGTTTAGTGACTTACAGGCAACTCGGTGTTGAAGACACTTAGAGCTGAAGGCTTGAGTAATATTGGCAGTATTCAGAAGTGGTTCAACGGAAACACCGCATAAAGCTTAACAGTAGTTTATTTACTAACTTAACCACTAATACACAGGGTGCTTGATTTACTTTCGATTGGCGTCAGCAAAGCTATGGTTGCATTAGCGAGACTCTTGACGTCTGGCTAATCGACTCGTATCCACTCGTGGAGAAACACCTAACTTAACACAGTTGACAGCCAATCACTAACACGGCAACCTAACTGCCGGTATGCAAAGGGATCACAAGAGTTCCAACCGGATACTCGGTAATGATGATATGCAATAAACACAATAATAATCACACAATAACTAAATGTGTGGTGTATGTGAAGCTCACATCCACAGACGAGTGAAATGCTGTGATACCACACAGATAAACACGCATTCACCGTCGATTCACCTATAACCTGCGACAGGTATAAGAAGGTGAGAACTGTGGTTGATCCCTCAGATCAACACAGACACAATAAAACAATGACAAGATCTTGTACTTACAGATAAGGTACCTTTCCTTACGCACTCACTCAGACTCGTTTATACAAGCACTCGTAGGTGGCCTGATAGCTGGTTTCGCTCGTAGACACGGAGGGTACTCGCAGTATCTTGAGATGATTTCGTGAGTAGGGCGTGCTGTATGCTTAACAGACAGACACACGCGCACACACTGGCACTGACGGTGCTAAGGTGGTGACGTCACGTCAGAGTGAGGGCGGCGGCTGGCGGCGGCTGGCGTCGGCTGGCGGCGGCTGGCGCGGCTGGCGGCGGCTGGCGGCGGCTGGCGGCGGCTGGCGGCGGCTGGCGGCGGCGGCGGCAGTACCATGCACTACACTGTACACTGTGGTACAGGTACACTGTGGTAAAGTCACACACAGATTACTTAGCACTGCCTTAGTTCACTCTGAGTCACTCACAACGATCTTTGTCACCAGGGGTTACCTGATACCAGTCTGTTTCGCTCTGGAGATTTGTCACTTTAGGCTTCTAAACAATATATTCCCACTCGTGATTCTGGCGAGTGTGTGGTATATCGCAAAGACGCTGAGTTAACTTGACGGTGAGGGATAGACGGTGATCAGTCTATTGGCCGGTAGAACAGAACACGTCCTCTGGGTATGGTCGCTCTCACGTGAATGAGTTTGCAAGGGTGCCGGGCATCTCGTGGCACACAACACAAAAGGAGTTACAATTTGACCAATAGCATTGCAGCAAATGAGCGGGAACCAATCATATTAGCTCGTTCGATGAGCAGTAGCAGGAGTGACGTCATGAACACGTCATAGCTGTTATTCAACATCGCGCCGGTTGACCCCAGAGGTCAGACGCTGCTGGCGCCTTCCCCCTGTCTCAGCGGGCACCAGCCATGTACTCACTGACCCTTTGGTAGCAAGTATACTTAGCTCCCTGTATCTACTTCCTGCCTAGACATACGGCGGCCTACGTATTTTAACAGTGTTCCTGGTTAAGTGGGCATTCTGGAGATACCCAACATGCTAGGTCACTATCCAGGATTAAGAGAGATAGGCTTTGTGCACGAAGATCTGTGCACTGCAATGCCATTCAAGTCAGCTGTGGGAGCATCTTGGGAGACATACTCCCACAGCTATGGTCATCCAGACATACCACTGAGCCCACCCATCCGCCTCAGCCAGGGGTGACCGCTGGAAGTGAAAGTGATGACGTCATCGAGCCACAAGGAGAGGAAGGACAACACCATTCCAGTGAGAGTGAACGCTATGACGTCAGCACCCCACTAGGTGAGGAACACTATGACGTCAGCACCCCACTAGGTGAGGAACACTATGACGTCAGCACCCCACTAGGTGAGGAACACTATGACGTCAGCACCCCACTAGGTGAGGAACACTATGACGTCAGCACCCCACTAGGTGAGGAACACTATGACGTCAGCACCCCACTAGGTGAGGAACACTATGACGTCAGCACCCCACTAGGGGAGGAAGAACCACAACACACCTTTCTCCCTCTGGATGATGACTCATTGTCATCATCGTCACCCCAGGAGGAGGGGGAAGACCCCACAACGGACCTGTGGGCACGGAGGAGGGGTCTAGTTAATCAATATTATGGGGGGAATTAGAT